>PVJO010002215.1:0-149188 GCA_004026905.1 Hystrix cristata | reverse complement strand
AGGGAAAAAAATGGAAAAGTGTAACTACACTTGTTGCAAATAGGGAGGGGTGGGTGAATGGAAGGGAGGGGAGGGGAAGGGGGGAAGAGGGGGGAAAACCAAGATGTATCATGTACAGGTACAAAATAACCATGTTGATTATGATCATTATGTATACAATGTACCAATACATGTTCTTGGTAAAAATAAAAATAAAAAAAATAAAGTAAAATAAAATAAAACATATGACACTAATAAAATCTGTGTCACTAGAGATCAAGTCTTTTTCCTAACTTGTACTTGAAAATTTACACCCTAAAAATTATTAAATTATTGTGCTTTAATGGTTATGCTGTGTGTGTGTGTGAGTGTGTGTGTGTGTCTGTGTAGTGTCACCTGTAGTCCAGGCACCATCTTGCAGATAGTGTTTAGACTGGGCTATTGCCAGAAATAGGCACAGCCTTTGCTTTCTCATTACTTCAAGATGGAGGAAGTACTGTGAAAGCAGTAGACCATCGAGATTTAAGCAGGTAAACAGCAAGTGATTTTGATTTTTACAATGGGACACGGCCTAAAACTAAGTCAGCCAGATTGTGAGAGATGGATTTTTGCACACCGAGCAAATGACATCCTTGGGGATCGTCTCAGTTACTTTTCTCTCATTGCTGAGGCAAAATACCGGACACTCAAAATTAAGGGAAGAAAAGTTTATTAGCTCACAGTTTGTAGAGGTTTCGAAAGTCCACAATCAGCTGGATCCGAGGCAGGGTGATAGCAGACAGGCAGAAGAGAGCAAAGCAGACAAAGGGGTAACCAAGGGGAGGAGGCAAGCCTCTTTCTGTCCCTTATATCTTATCCAGGCTGCCAGGACTGGGGCAATGCCAAACCAATGAGTGGACTGATTCAGTAATCACACACACTTAATCCCAGCATCACAGACTCTAGATTCAGCCACCTCTGAAAAAGCCCCACCTATGATGGCATGAGACTCTGGGGGGACATCTAGGCACAAGCCGTAACAGGGATAGAAGAGAATACCTGAACGTACTGGTGTTTTACTCCCAGTGGCCCCAGGAAGAGTTCATCTCTAGACAGGAAATGGTTTCTTCTTTCCACAGTCTCCCTGCTCGGCGGGCCACATACCAGGGAAGTGTGGATCGTCCTGATGGCTGGCGGTCACAACAAGCATGTGACTGGAGTAGAAGAAAGTGAGAAACTTCTAGCAATGTGAAGGCCTGGCAGCAAGTGAACACGGAGCTTG
The DNA here is from genome assembly GCA_004026905.1 of Hystrix cristata. Lineage (NCBI taxonomy): Eukaryota > Metazoa > Chordata > Mammalia > Rodentia > Hystricidae > Hystrix > Hystrix cristata. Next base: position 147,948 of record PVJO010002215.1, on the reverse strand, counting down.
CTAAACTATTTTGAGGTTTGGTTTTTCCCTGAAATCTGTCTGAGTAGCCAGTTGTAATAGGATTTATGTTAATCTCTGTTGAACTTGCGTACAGAATTCAAAAGATTCCATAAGTGTGTAATTAAAGCTGAAATCCTGAGATGAATTCCACTTTTGCCCACAAAGTAGAAGGCTGGAAACAGCACCATACATCAACAATGACACAGAGACCCAAAGCTATCACATCATAACTCTTACTTGGTCCTATTAGAGAGCCAAGAGACAGGACAAGCAAGTAGCCGGAAGCCCAGAGGAGGGCCCGGTTCTCCCGGAAGAGACAGCACGAGCAGATCAGGTCGTTTGCATCAAGGAACAGAAGCGAGGGGTGCAAGGAAGGACAAATCAGCTCAAATCGCAGGTCTTGCTCAGGGCTGCCTGTGGGTTATCGCAGCAGGACGGGCGACTGGGAGTCACATACCTGAGGAATCTGCATTCAGGTAGGTGCTGGCTGGTTCTCACACAGCTTTTCTGTCCCCCACGGGAAAGACCGAGGTGCGAGGAGCACTGGAGAGCGCGTCCCCGGCACGCAGGCCCGCGGGAGAGCAGCGCCGTGGCGGGCAGGCGCCGTGCCCCGCGCCGGCCTGGACATCCTGGGACATGAAATCTCAGCCACTTGGCGGAAGAGCCACACCGCCCTCCAGCAGGCCGAGCTGCAGATCCCTTTCGGCTGAGGAAGCGCAGAAACAGCACAATCCAATCCCCCGGAGGAGGACGGGAGACAGGACTGAGGCCCCCTCACACACCCGTGACACTAGCTTTCTCTTACTGTCCTCCCTCAGAGTCCGGCTGGTGTAAAATGGGAGCTACGCCGAGAAATTCTCGCCTGCAAAGCCCAGCCACACACGGATTGCATAAAACTGGAGCTTGACCTCCAGCGCCCAGCACACGACCTTAGACGAGGCTGATGTAGGAGCACGTGACGCCTGCAACGTGCTCACGGTAACCATAGCAACGGCAAAGCCCAACTCCAGGGCACCTTCTGACTCCGCCGATTTAACTCCTCGACTAACGGCCCAGCGGGAGAAAAGTAGTACCCGTTCCGGAGGATGCACGCTAGTCCCATCACTGTCTTACACACGGCGCTCGCCGTTTAATCCAAATCTGTGGGCAAAATGGCAAGGAAAGAAAAATCCCATTATCAGGAGATAAAACAAGTGAAGAAATTCAGAAATGACCCATAAGTTTTAAGTATTAGAAAAACTATTTTTAAATCTATGACTGATACGTTTGCAAGTCTAGTGGACACTGAGTAACACTTAGGTGCAGATTGGGGATTTAAATAGAAATAGAAAATATAAGAAAATGTCAAATATAGAATTGACAGGAAAAAAAAGCTAGAGATGAATAGTTTCTTTGTTGGGCTGAACAAAAGACTCAATATCACAGAGGAAAAAGATGAGTAAACTTGAAGTTATGAAAATTCAAATTATGCAAATAGAAATACAGAGAAAATGAAGGATGAAATAATAAGAATTGAGCTTCCCTGAGATATGAGGAAATATCGAACAGTCTTAAAGATGAATAATTATTATCTCAAAAGGAGAAAGAATGTAGTGTAGAAATGCTTGAGAGAAAATAAATTAGAATTTTCCAAAAATAACAAAAGCCATCAAACTACATATACATAAAGCTAGAGGACACCCTGAAACTAAATGCATAAATGAAAATAAATAAAAATACCTAAATCTGTAATAGCTAAACTAGAAATGAATAAGGATAAAACATAAAAAAACTGAAGGCAGCCAGAAAACAAAAGGGCTACTTTAAAAATACTGACAGAAAATACAGCCAGCCCAGAATTCTATAGATAGAAGAAAATGAATATGAAATAAAGATTTTTTTCAGATGAACAAAAGTTGAAAAATTGCTTATCCATACATATTGCTCTAAGAAATTTTCAAGAATTTCCTCATGCTAAAGAAATCTGATTAAAACTGTAACACGGAACTGCTCAAAAGACAGAAATCTTCTGAATTTTTAAAACGAAACCAAATATAATTTTTCTTATTTTTAATTTCCTTTGGAACTTTCTGTCTAAAGCAAAAAGTACTGGCAATATATATTGAGATATATAACATGAGAAAGATAAAATGTATGACAAACATGGAGAAGAGTAGGGGAACGAGGCATCAGAAGTGTGTTAGTAAGCGTCATACGGTAAAAATGAAAAATCAATTGTGCATAGATTTTTAAAAAATGAAAATGATTAAGAAATATAAACAGTAAACCAACAAAGGGAGAAACATAGACTATTACAGGAAATAATCTAAAAAGAAGCAGAAAAAAGATGGAACTTAGAACATGTAACTAATAGGGCAAATGTAAAATAACCAGCAAGATATCAAACTTAATCATGTTGGTACTTGTATTCTGTGTAAGTGGTTTAAGTATTTCAATTCAAAGAAATCAAACTGTAAAAAAGAAAAAAAAAAAACCTTACTACATTTTGACTCCAATCATCCCTCTTTTTATCTAGAAACAGTGGTAGGTTAAAATTAATGTATGGTTTAAAACTGTGTGCTATGCAGACACTAACAAAAGAACACAAGAATAACTGTTTCAAAGGAGAGAGACCATCCGTAAGGGGAAACAGTTAAGTCCCCTAAGCAGCACGATAATTCCAAATGTGTCCATTTTAACTAGAGCTTCACAATACAGAAACAAAAACTGACCAAAGAGGACGGAAAATGGGTAAACTCAAAATTTGATTCATAGACCTCAATTTTTTTTCTCAGTAATTGAGAGAAAGAGTAGACAGAAATCAGTTAGAAGGTCTGAAGGATATCATTAACCAACATAAGCTAACTGGTAAGTAGGGCTACCTCACTGAGCCACAGAAGAATGCGAAATATTGTCCATGATGGGCACTATCCCGTGCCTCTAGAAGCTTCCACAAATTAAAACAATTGAATCATAGGGAAGATATCAGCTGATCACAATGCAACTAGAATATAAATCTAGAGCAAAATTATATCTGGAAAGTCTCAAGTATTTGTCAATTAGACAATGCAATTCTAAGTAAATCATTGTATCTAACCATGAAGTAAAGAGGAAAACTACAAAATATTTTAAATTGATTTAAGTTGAAAACAACATACCAAAATTTGTGGAATGTACTGACAGAATGATTAGAAGTCAAATTTGAGGGTTAAATTTTGTATTAGAAAATTATATACTAACTAAAGATTTAGTGTCCTACTCCAGTGATTGGAAAATGTTAAAACAAGTAGACGGAATTATTAAAATATTGTTCGATGAAATTGAAACAAAAATAATAGGAAATCAATGAAACAAAGGGTGACTCTTTGGAAAGATAATTAAAACTGATAAATTAGTAGCAACCCTGGTTAAGAATAAAAGAAGGAACAGATAAAGAGTATCACAATACATCAGGAGTGAACATGGGTCTTAACCACAAATGTCAACACATTAAAATAAAAATATGGTAATGATTTGGATAAATGAAATGTAACTATTTCTTGAAACATAGACTAGCACTCTCAGAAAAAAAATGACCTGAATTGTCCCCTATACATAAAAAAATGAATTTTATATTTAAAACTCTTCCTACAAAGAAAACAGCAGGCACTTAGGGCTTGACTTAGAAATGCTACAAAACAGGGAGGGAGAAATGCTAGCTATTGCCAACACACTCACAAGAAAATAGAAGTAAAATAAATGCTTCCCCACTTACTTCATGATGTCAGAATTACTTTCAAGGTTGAAAGTAGGCAAAGACTTTACGATGAAAATCTGCACATCAACATCCATTTCAAACCTAGTTGATAGATTTTGAGTCTACCAATGTATACCCATTATGGTCAATTTTGGCTTTGAAAATCAATTAATGCAATCAGCTATATCGGTGTGTGAAAGAACCAGAGCTCTGTAATAGATGTAAGCAAAACTTCAAATCCTACCATGACTAAAAGTCTCAACTTTTCCTAAACTCAGAATTAAATAAAACTTCTTTAACATAATAAAGGACATATTTTTTAAAGACCACGAAGCTGACATCATACTATATGGAGAAAGACTGAGTACTTTCTGTCTAGGATGAATAAAAAAAGCAAGACGTCCTGCTTTGACCCCCACTAATCAACAGTGCACTGAAGATTTTAGCCAGTGATTTGGTAAGAAAAAAAAATCCGTATGCACTGCAGAACTGGGTGTGGCAGCCCACGCCTGTAATCCCAGTGCTCTGGAGGCAGAGGCAGGAGGAAGGCAGCTAATCTGAGGCCAGCCTGGACTACATGGCGAGACCTTGTCTCAAACAACAACAACAAAAATCCATGTACTCTGCAAAGTGAGGAATAAAGACACTCTCTCTTTGCAGATAACATGATTGTCCATGTCAAAATTCTGAGGAAATCATTAAAATCCTATGGAAACAACTGAATTTAAAAAGTTGTAGAATAAGTGCCCATATATAATAATTAGTTGCTCGATGCAATTGCTCCAAGTCCCAACGAGGTTTATTGAAGACATTTACAGACTTATCTAAGGTGTATATGAAATAATAAATTAGGATGGCTAGAACAATATTTAAAATAATAAATCTAGAGAATTTATAGTATCTGCTTTTGAGATAATGTTATTATAAATCAAACCAGCGTGGTACTGGGAGGAGGATTACAATAACCATCGATTGCATGCAGAATACAATATAAAACCAAAAATAACCTATATACAACACTCCACTGATATTTGACAAAAGTGATTAAGTACAAATAAAATGCAATTCAATAAAGAACAGAGTATCTCCATATCTCCTTAACGAATGGTCTGGACCAATTGGACATCAATAACCAGAGATAAAAACCAAACCAAAAAACCAAAAAACAAAAAAACAATAACAACAAAAAAAACAAAAAGCAAACAAAAAACTTGACTTTAACTCAATGCCTTATACAATACTGACTTAAATTGGAATATAAATCTAAAAGTAAAATATAAAATTGTAAGACTTGTATAAGATAACGTAGCTAAAATCTTCATGCAGGATTGGGTGATAAGTTCTTACCTGACATCAAAGGCATAATTCATAAAAGAAAAAAAAAATCCTGTAGGTCTATAATTACTTCAGATATAAAGTTAAAAGTAATAACTATATTTTTATAGACCTGCAATAAAAACCCTATTATCTATGATTTATATTGTGTAGCTTCTATAATGATGAATAAAAATGTTGATGAGAGAAATCATTAAACCACTAAAAAAGTGGAGCTCTATTTAGGTCCAGGCAGGATGATTCCTAAATTTATGTGGAGTATCATAGTAAGTAGAAACAATGTAGAAAACACGAACATATCTGGAGAAAGTAACTGCCATATTTCAAGATTTACAGCATGAATAAACCAGGGGATAGCTCGTGGCTAACAAATAGTCCAATCAAAGATGTTGAACATAATTAGTCGCTGGAAACATGCAAACTAAATCCCAGTGAAAACGACAACAACAAACAGACAGACAGACAATACCACGAGGTGTGGAGGATGCAAAGCAACATGAATTCTTAGTCACTGTTTGTGGGAATGTGAATGGCACAGCCACTGTAGGAGGCAGTTAGCCAGCTTCTCATAGAGCTAAATATGCTCTCACCTACCAATTTAGCAATCCTGCTTGTAGGGTTTACTCATGGAAAAGAAACACACATGTTCACCTAAGAACCTACACAAGAATGTTTATAGCAATTTTATTCGTAACTGCCCAAAACTGGAAATGATGGGAAGTAGAGAGATAAACAAATTGCAGATTATCTATTAAACGGAATACTAGAAAGAAATGAGAATGAAGGGGAAGAGTTGCCTTCCATGTAAAATAGATCACGCTAGGTGAAATGCCCTAGAAGAAATGTTATAAATTCCAGGACTCCATTTACATTTACATGACTATGTTAATTTTCTGTTACTATAACAGAAAGCCCAACGGAATCATTTTATAAAGAGAGAAGGTTTATTTTGGCTTACATGTTTGGAGGTTCCAGTCCATGATTAGTTGCCCCCATTGCACTAAGGAAATTAAAGAGAGTGCGAAATGGTCCTCAGAGAAATCAACAAAGAAGAAGGAAAATGGCTTCTTGCTGCGGTCCAACGGTGGAGTGGGTGACAATGATAATAGAGGACTTGCTGTGACCACAAGGGTCCTTGGAAAAAGCAGCACAGCAGAGAAACAAGCATGACAGAACCTCTGCCCCGGGAAACTATGTGGAATATCTGCCAAGAAGTATCCTGGAATCACCTTCAAATGACTGAAGAGTTCTTTGAGTTAAGCTGTGTCAACGTGGGTGAAACGATGTCCTCCAACAGAGTTAAAAAAACAGTTTTTGTTTTTTATCACAGATTAGTGAAGCCTAGAGTTTATGACTTTTATAAATTTGCAAAAGTCACACACACACACACACACACACACACACACACACACACACAGAGGCACCATCCATACACACACAAATCAGCTTTATGTTTACACTTGCTATTTTCAAATCTATGCAGATTATTTCTCCTGAATGGTGGAAATAGAGAGAGAAAATTTACCTGTGCTGCACTTCTCAATTTCTTCTTTTGTTTTGTGATTCTAAGAGATCTTGCTACTAAAGGAAGATTTTTTCTACTTAAGACAACCTCAATGTGTTTCTGTCTCAAGTGTCTTAAAATAGAAAACTGATTGTCCAGTCAACCTCTGTGCAAAGTTTGCTTATTATATTCCAGTCGTTAGGTTTAATCCCTCACCCTGAAAGTAAGTCTCAATGATGTATTCCTAATCCACTCCTTTTAGTGGAATTTGCATTTTTTTCCCATCCAAGACTGGGAAATGTCTCTTCCGCCTCAGTTCTCCATATTTTAAGTCCTGTCCAAGAATTTCCCATCCACTGTTAGAAATGTGGTACTCACTATGCACCAGTCTGATCTCCACATACTGAGTACTTCCAGCAGGTCCATAATATTCCGTAATAATATTCTAATTCAGAGCTTTCCACTCCTGGACGGAACTTACTATTCCCTATTTTATGCCACCGTAAGTTCTGCACATCGCACTCTTTCTAAACTGTTGAATTTTCTCCAATCACACAGCAGGTTCTACTTTTACTTAATCATTTTTAATTGTCTTCTTCCTAGGAAATCAGAAAGGTTGCGTGTCCCAGCCTCTCTCAAGAGGTTATATGGGGCTCACGAGTAGTTCTGGCCCATGAGCTACGGACGCAAGTCCAGTGAGTCATCTGGAGTTGGCAGGGAGCAGTTGAGAGTCCCCCACATTCTCTTCCGCCTCCACAGTGATTGTCCGGTTACACGATGAAACAGACTGTCCGCCTACAGGAGGGGAAGGCTGACTTGCTGGTACACGTGGAGAAAGGGCCTGGCGAGTAACTAGGCCTGAACTGTACCCGTAGTCTGGGCAAGAAATAAGCCTTCATACTGCTAAAGCACCGAGACGCTGAAGTGCATTTCTCACCTCAACCACTGTTAGCGTTTAGGTTACAGATCTGGACGCTGAGTCTGCCTTTCACATATAACTGCCGACCTGCCAGTTCCACAAGGATGTATTTGAACTTCTTCCTGCTAAAAATACACTTACAAAGCTATGCCACACCACAGTCCCACATCACTAAATAAAATCGTGCAGAAAATGCACTTGCTTTGGCTGCCAAAATTCGCCCAACCTCCTCACTTCCTTCTCATTTCCCACAGTAAAGCTTTGTCTCGCCCAGGGAGCTTCATGTTTAATGGTGTGACTTGGGTTGCCTTGTAATTACTGAAGAACATTTTAGAAAAGAAATGAAGCTCCTTGGTTGAAATTCTGATATGGATGCCTAAGGAAGTCAGGGGGAGACCGCATGGTTTTTCTTGCTCTTTCCACAATAAATCTTTCACACCACCGGATCTCTCTTACCAACCTGAAGTCAGAAAGTGAAATACACCATAGTTAAGAGAAAGTACCAGTGTGGGAGCTCTAAGATGTGCGGAGTGAGATTATAGTCTTCGAAAATTAACAGAAAGACAGATTACTTTTCAATATTTTATTTTAAATCTTGCAATATACATGAAATTAAAATACTGGTTTTCAGGGAAATATGTACATTTCTGTACATATTGATATATTATGAACCATTTAAGAGCCTCACATGATGCCTTCGCATATAAATGCATATTGAAAGAGATATTGAGTGATATAATAATAAAACTGTCATACAACAATACTTTCTTTTCATTACTTTACTCCATAAAAATAAACTCTTTAAGGATAGTAATTTGCAAAATTGAAATATAAAGATGCGACTCTCTATGTGTACTGGGGAATAGTCACAATCGAATTCTGAAGTACTTACTGGATTTGCCCCACTTTCGTGTCACAAGATGGAAGTATTTATGTTTTAAAGCTAATAAAATCTTTCATGACATGGTATTTCTTTGTTATTTTGTTTTCATCGTATTGTAATATTCAAATATTACTAAGTAATAAGCCTGCAAAAGAAATTATTTGCATTCTCTGGTAACTTATAAAATATTTATTGTCCTCAAAATAGTCCCTTTAGTCAAATTTAATTGAAAATGAAGAGGATATTGAAGTATCCACAGAAACCAGTGGAATTGTTTAGTCCATCAAATTAAAATATTAAAAACAATATACACTTCAAATCTGCCTATCTTATCTTTTAACTATCTGTTTCAAACACTCTTTAGTATTTTTCTATCGACAAAACACTACTGTTTCGTTCAATGAATGTGTATATTCATTTCACCTTACCAACCAGGCTGATACTTACATTGTACGGTCATTTTGACTTGTGCTAGTGATCAAAAATACACATTTCAAAAAAGAAAGAATGAATATTTAAAATGCAAATCTTCATTGGGTGTTTTGGTGCCTTTTATCCCAGCACTATGGAAGGCTGAGGCAGGAGGATCACAAGTTCAAGTCCAGCCTGGGCAACTTAGTAAGATCTTGTCTCAAAAAAAGTCACAGGCCATCAGGGTGCCTGAGTTTTTACAATGCTTAGCCAGACTCTATTTTCCATCCTAGGGCTATTGGGGCAGATTTAATATTTAGTTTCTCAACCTTACTGGCCTCTGTGTTGTGTGAAGATGTTTTTCCACCTCTCTCGTACTGAGAAAAGTGACTTAAAACCAGTGGTCCTCGTTTCTGGATTTTTTTTAGACCTTTCATGGACTTCTTGGGGCCCATTTCACTGTATAAAATCTGTCCTGTTTGAAATACAGTTACATCTTGATATATGGCTGCTGTGGAATTTGGCACTTGACATGTTTTGATGTTAACATTTTGTTCTACTGCTTCTCGTTTATTTGGTACTCAATTTACAAGTAGAAGCTGCCTGGGTTGATTACCTTGTGACGTGCTACCTTTGGGGCCAAAATGATTTTTTAGTACTTGTCATTTTTGGTATTCGTGGCACCCCAGGAACCAATTAATGACAAGCACTGAAGTACCACTGCCTGTAGATTGTGTTTTATTTTCCTGACTTAATTCTGACTTATACCCACCCCTCTGATTGTCAGTGCTTTTCTGCTGCTGTCTTGGTGAAGGACAAAATGTTCTACTAGGTTCTGGCTTGGTGACTCACATTTTGGGGTTCTATAGCCACCCGAGGCTCCCCCTGGGCGCCTAGTTCAGTTTTCTGACATCCGGTGTTAATCAGCATGCCCACTGCCTGGGGCTCAACTCAGTCACGACCTTCTAACTCCCGCATTTCTACTTCACTCTCTTGAAGCTCTTCTAATAATGTGGCCACAGTTTTCTTATTAATTTCTTTCTCAGAAAGTTTATGAGAATAATAAGTGAATGAACCATAAACTGAAGGAGCTACATATTCTTAAAAATTTCCTGCAGTTTTAAATGGCAATTTAATTGAACTTTTTGGTTTTACAGTTTACCAGAACCAACCTGTAAAGTAGCTGTTTTGTTCCGCTTTGCTTCTGGCTGTGTGAAAGGAAAAGCAGCTTTGTGTGGGAGACAGCTTTTATTTCTACATAGATGTCGGCAAAAATAGAAAGTGGAGGATAGAAAATTACTAGTTAGGTACTGTACATCCTGTTTGCGAAAAAGGTCTTTTTTTCACATTTCACAGGAATGTCAATGAGAGTCTCTTTTCCTATAAATATTCTAGTTCATAGTCTCAATATATTCTGAAATTCAGTTCAATGAAACAAATGGTAAAATATGAGCTTTAATATAAATTTTTTCTATGTTTCAGTCGCTCTAAATATTTGGGTTTTGATTCACTTATACTTCTTCATATTGACCATCCAGCCCTGGTTTAATTCGACCTGCTTCTCTTTTGGGGGGCCAGTAGAATAATTTAAAAGAGATAGTGATTTGTTTCTTTTTTTTGATATTCACCATTCTTTTTTAGGTAATTAAGTCAGTTACTTTTTTGGGCAGGTTTAATTTCTTCCTAAAATGTTCTTTGTTTAACAACTTATCATGTTACTTCTTTCTGCTCTAAGAAAAACAGGCTTATATCCTATACAGATAAATATTAAGGCAAATTTCCCACATATTTTAATATGATTGGTGAAGTAGCTGTTTATCAAATAGCTTACATCAAGCAACTAACTTTATTATTTCTTGAGTGTTGTAAGAATGACATCTGTATTCTCAGCTAAGAGAAATTGGTTTTTTAAAAAAAGTTGTAAATAACAGTGGAAAATCTATAGGTGTTTTATGGATTTCACAGGATAAATTTATTTGAAAAATTAGAAAGCAATCAGATAATCCTTACAGTGATGTGAAATAGTTATAAAAACTAAAAGTATTAATTTTAAAACCTACCAATGATTATGTTTTACTATGATTTATTTCCCTGTAGACATATGGATGAATGTTTGCTTTTAAGAGTGCTGTTTTAATTAAATACTACTCTTACATGAAATGTACACAACTTTTAAAATAAACACACACAACCCCACTAGCAACAGCAACATAGAACATAGACCTTATTCCAAGGAAAACTGCCGGGTACTTTCCTAAGTACTCCTTTGACTCAATCGAAGTGGAACGCATACATTTCAGTGAGTATTGGCCATTAAGGAAATGGTTTTATTTAAAAATATGGAAATACACTTCCCAATTGTCCTTCAAATACATTGAATTAGAATTTCAAGTGCTAAATTAAAATGTGTCAAGTTTCCAAATTTAACACTCCCTTGAGATGTTACATAGAAACAACAAAGTATTTCAAGACTCTTGAGCAAGCAACTGCCCTGGACTCCTCAACTGAGCAGAAACAAGACCAGGAAAGGAGGGATCAGCAAATTCATGACGGAAGGAAACGGCTTTTCTTGCCTACAGTGGAAGAAGATGGATTCTTCCCTAACGATCTAATTCAGTATGTCTCAAAATTAAAAAAAAAAAGGGCAATATAATTAGGATTTCTGAAATCCGGCGAGAACAAGGAATGCTTCGTTTCTCACTGGCTGTGTGCTTACTCCACATACTATGATCTATTTATTCCAATGAAAGGATGAAAGAGAGCGAGAGAAAGCTGGGGGCAAAGAGACAGGCAGCGTGGGCCGTCTGTGTACCTGCCGTGGTCTTGCTGCGACCTTCCAGCCAGAGCGATTTCCCACGTTAAGGAATCAGGCCTTGAGTTCCTTGCATTTTGCCCTGAAAGAACTCATTTTGGGGCCTCCCAGGGAGCTGACATTTGGGCATCTGCCACCGAAAGGCACTTGGAGTCACCCTGGTGCAGCAGGAGCACAGGAGACCCATTGTCCTTCTCCTACCTCCTATCTTCCTCCTCACTCAGGACCGAGGCATGGAGAATTTATTTCTTATGTATACTAGGCTTCAGCGAAAGCTTTTGATACATATAATTTTTAAAGTATTCTCGATAATCACACGGTTTGGGCTGGGGCTATAGATTGTGGCAAAGCACTTACCTTGCCTGTGGGAGGCTCAGGGTTCATTCCCTAGCACTTCAATAAACACAAAAAATTACAGTTAATTTTCTCGGTCATTAGCTTTAAAAGTCTATGATTCTATGGAGTTAGAAGTTATGCAAAACAGTGAGAAATATGTAAAAATATGATTTATGTAAATGAAAAGTTATGTTTGATAGAAGGGAGACTCACCTTGAATTTTCTCACTCAGATCACCCTAGCATCTGGCCTTGCTGCTCCGTCGTGTGTGGTACATGCTTGCATGGCTGTTCACACATAGACATGTAAATGTGCGTGTCTACCACATATCTGCAGTTTGAATAAATATCTATTGTATGGCAGGGATTTTTGGAGAAGAGATAACAATGAGTCGTGTCTTAGCTCATGATGTCAGTTACAAAAGAATACCTGGTTCCATTGTACAAATTTTAGAAGTTGCACTTAAGAAATAAAAATGTTTAAAAGCAAACAAAATGCTTTGGCTGCATCTTAATCGAGTGGCACCGTGTTTTATGGGCGTCTCAGTGAGCCTCACACAGGGATGGAAAGTAGCAGGCAAAATATGTACACACACTGGGAGTGTGCAAAGCAGGGCTTACAACACCTAATGGGTAAAATTGGGAGATAGAATTAGGTTAGTTATATGAATATTTTGATATATTATTTTGCCTTACATAAAGAAAACAATGCATTTTGACACATATATGCACATGAGCAGATACATGCTTGTGTAGATCTGTTTTCATAGCGAAGCATAGTTTAGTGTTTGGAAAGTACCAGTACAAATCTTTTATTTCTTTCCTTTCAATGTAGATCTAGAAGAAAAAACTGAAATTTATTTTGTACTTTCAGTAAATGGGGCTCATTATCCTAAATAATCTAGAAAATAAGGCAGTTGAGAGGTCATATAGTTTATATCTCATATATTTATTTCTCATATATATTTATTTCTACTTTCATTTTTATGGCATTTTGCAGCTTGATTTTCTCTAAACGTGTAATATAGCTGGGGTATAATATGAAGCAAAATATTGGCAATTTTCGTAAAACGATCTCAAGTCTGAGTAAACGGTATTACAAATTCTTGCTACTAAAGTACATTCATGGATTTTCGAAGATTAATAAATTCCTACTTTCTACTCACTGGATTAACATTTATCATCTCCAGGTAAATTTTTACAATTAAAAATTAAAATTGGAAAAAATAATCTGTCCCTTTTCATTTAATAGATTCCAAGTACACACATGCATATATATAATATTGACATAGTACAAACATTTACGATCTAATGTGAAATATACACACAGATGTGGTAAATATGCTGCATATTAGATAAGCATATAGATAGAGAACATATATATGTAGATTTTATATAGACTTATGTATATGTATATGTAGAGAGAGTTTGGAAACACTAAAATGACTTGATGTCAATATAAATAATTTCGTATTATGAGAACTCTGCTGCTATATTAGATTCTAAAGTAATGCAAAATACATTGAAAGACAAGACAATTTGAAGAAAATAATGAAAAATGTGCATTGTCTCCCAATAAAACTTGCGGAGATCCATTGTAAACTGTTGCCCCAACGTGCGCGGTAGTTTAGAAAGGAAAAGTTCCAGCTTTTGGCTGAAACTCAGACAAATGAGCAAACCATGAGGATGTAATTAGTAAAAGTGAAACAGCAAGATTGAGAGGCTGGGCGTCGAATGGAATGTATTAGTCAGTGCAACCGAATGGCAAGCAGGAAGGTAATGGAACGAAGACTGCTTGTGAGGGGCGGAGCAAGATTAGGCCAGTAGAATAGGACAGTGAGCACCTGATCATGGATGCAATTCACCCCGAGGGAGGCAAGGAGGCCTGCAGAGAAGGAAAACAGGAAAGTTTGCACTTCCAGCATAAACCGAACGCAGACAGACCACGCATTTAAGTTAATTGTTTGGTTTTTAAAGAGTATGCCATGAATGTATTTCATTTCCAGATTTATGTATCCTATTTGAATTGATTTTTGTTTCATTTGAGAAAGAAATGTGTTCTTTTTATACTGAAATTAACAATTCTACCTTCAAAAGATCGCCGACATCTCATTTTTTACATTAGAAGAGAATTTATAAGCAAGTCTGTATATTGTAAAATCTTTCTAATGATTTGAATTATAAATTACTGTCATTGAATATATGTGAAAGACTTTTTTCATCAAATCTGAGTTGAATTTGAATTTTTTTCAGACATCTTTCTCAAAACTCGTAATGACTGCAAGGAAAATCACACACATCTCATCTTTTCCGTGTAAATTAAAACTCAGAAAACCATGAACTCCAAAGCACGTATAAGGGACTGCTTCGGTTCTCTGGATATCAGGGCTGAGACTAGTGACAGCTACAAGCCTTGATGTCAAATTCAAATGCACCCTAATATCTCACTCATTATGGTAAATATTATTTTAATGCAATGGTTTACAATCAAAATTAGTGCAAAGAATTTATAATTAGCAAAATATTGGATTTGAAATAAAGACAGGCTCCAAAAGTAGGAGGAATAAGGTAACGTCGCTGAGGCGATCTGCAACTGGACAGGATTAAGTCTGCCTTGAAGGGAAAGAGATGAAGCCCTTTCAGATGTGACGGCCAAGGAGGAAGATAGGGAGAGAGTGAAGGTCGGGACGGCGCAAGGACAATCGAGGGACAACACGTTAATCTCTACTCACTGCATCCCACCACACTTACGTCATGCATTAAATAAACTTCATTACTTAAGTGAAATAAATCAGACACTCATGAGCACACATCGAATTGTTTCTCTGATATAAGAGACCATAACTGTAAATAAGGACAAAGAGGTGTAATAGATATTATATAAAAGGAGGATGGTGTGCAGAGGAGAGGAGTACTAGAAGGAAAGAAGGGGAAAAGCAGAAAGGCAACAGGGGAAAGAGAGGGGAAAGGGAAAATATGGAAAATGATGAATGAACCTGCTTCATGTATAGGTACAGAATTAATGTAATGAATGTAACCATTGTATGTAGAATGAACCAATACATGTTCTTGGTTTAAAATAAAAAAAATAAACTTCGTTAGATTATATAGACAAAAGGCTGTTGTGAACTACAGACGTACGATGCACCAATGTACACAAAGCTACTGTACAAAGAATACAGGAAATTCGAATCAAAGCAGTTCGGCTATTAAGAATTCTTCCAAACAAGCCTGACATGAAGCACACTGAACAGCAAAGTGCCAAAGTGTACTAAAAATCTTCCTAGGAAGTATTTAAAGATGAAAGAAGAAAAGCTTACATCAGAAATCCAAAGCAAGAAGAGAAATTGATAAACAAAATAAATTCAGTGAATGGTTGAATTTAGGGGAAAATGTAGAAAAAGGATTCATTTCAAGAGAGGTGAATTGGGGGCTGGAGATTTAGCTCAGTGGTAGAGCACTTGCCTAGCAAGCGCAAAACCCTGAGTTTGATCCCCAGCACCAAAAAAAAAAAAAAAAGGAAAACCAAGTATGAGGCACAAAAATGGAAACTATAGAAAGGATGGGTTAGAAAGAAGGTAGTTGAAAAGATAGGCACAGAAAATCTCTACCATTCACATAAAGGAAGAAAACATGGACTTACTGTTTAACAGTAGGATCAAAAACCAGTATGTATCTGTACACTACACGGGGTTCATTGTTAATATGGGGACACTGAGTTGGAACAATACAATACATTTTAGACGTAACCTAGAAACACTAATTGACTTGAATGCTAGACTGTGTAAAAAATCGTCAGAAATGTCAAGCAAAAAATTCAGGTTAGTAATTTTAGTTTGGCATCTATCCCTCAGGATCCACATACTAAGAAGTCAAAAACAGAACAGGATTTTTAAGGCAACTAGTGGGAGGAGACACAAGCTAAAGATCCTGTGTGCAGTGTAGCTACCCTTCAAATATAAAGGCTACTGAGAAAATATGTTTAATGTGCAATAACGCAAGTGCTATCATGTACTTGTACTCTTTTCTGAGGACTCCACAAAGTGTTGAGCTACATACAGCCTTTTAAGAAATGATCAGTGTAAAAGGTAAACAATGTATTTAAGTGTCTTCTTTGTGGCATTTCCAATACTTTTCAAACTAATAGCTTTTAATGAATCCTGATGTTCTCAAAGGTAAAATTGAAATATATATTTTCCATTATAAATGTCAAAAACTGTAACAAGACTCTTGATGAGTTCATAGCACTTAGGGAATTATAAAATCTATTAAAACTTTTTTGTGCGTAGGTGAAATTCTTTCTCTTTTGAAATAGTAATTTCTGTTTCTTGAAGCTAGCGCTTATAAAACATGGATGCATTTTTTCCTCAACAAAAGGAATTGTGCTCAGGGTCTCTTGTGGCTTTTGAGACAATTTCTCACATGGCATTTTAGCAAAGCGTCTTTTCAGTCCCATGTTAAATCAACCACTTGAGAAATGCTGCGATAACTACAGTAGCTAGCACATAACCTTCAAAGTAGAAAGTGTGATTCCACTTTATTATCACAACTCCTTTAACTTTGAGGTGTAATATCTTTAATAACTTTTTTTATACTCAAGATACCAAATATAGCTAGGATTGAAACCAGAGTGTGTTTCATTAGAACTAGAGAGAGGACTGAGCTTCTGTGTTTGTGAAAGTGTGAGTGTGTGTGTGTAAATTTCTCAGTGTAGACACTTTGCACTTGGTGTAATGTTTTGACAGTTCCTTTAGTAACATTTATTCTACATTTCCTTGGTCATAAACTCATGCCTGCTTAAAACAATGAAGCAAATAACCATTTGTCTAATGATGCACAATTTTTATTTTGATTTTTAAAAATATTATTAGATCTATCATTAAATTTATTAATTCTTCATTTCTTTCTTGTTTGTGTTTGTACTAACCTTCTTCATGTTATTATCCAGTTGTTATTTTTTTCACTTACTTTATTAATTTCCCTTGCAGACATCCACAAGCATTCTTTCTATAAAATGTTTTACTGGTATATTTTTTGATACATACAAATAACATTCAGCTTGTGGGAGTCATCGGTATACATACTGCATCTTGATCTTTTTTACTTACTCTGGTCCCCTGTCCTACCCTCTCCTCATATTAAATTTTAAAAAGCTAAAATATTTGAGTGTATAGGTACTTAATGTATTGTAAAAAAAATCTAATTTAGTGAAGAGAGATGTTGCTTAAAATATTTCTATTGACTCTACAGTGATTTCTGCAGAGACAGTCTCTGACTTTGGATGTTACTCCTTTTTATTCCCAAGTGCAGAGAGAAGTTTCCTGTCACACCAAGCGCGCAAGGCCGGGCACCAGGTGCCGCCAGGCTGGAGCAGAGACACCTACACCGCACAGATCGGACTCGGGAGCCTGGCACAGCTCAAGGAAATGACGAAAGGCGGTGCTGACAGAGGTAAGGCGAGAATGGCTGCAGACGGATCCCAGCACTGTCCCTGATCTCTCAAGTTAGATAAGATCCTGGCCTTTCCCGGGGGGTGGTCTGCATCCTATATCTGCTTGATTTATCAGCTATGCAACTTAGCATATCTGCTCCTGAATCAAGGTGAAATTAAGGGCTGTGATCAACCTCCAGGCTGAGCGCTCATGGCTTCTCGGTGAGGCAGATTGCGCAGAGCGCTCTCACCCAGTGTGGTCCTGGAAAGACTGAAAATCAGATCAGAATCTCTTATTTTATGTCCTCTTTTAAAAGGTGTGCCTAATTTAGTGCCATAAATGTATTTTCCTTTTTTAAAAATTTTCCTAGAAATTTTACCAGTTTCTGTGCACGTTTGGTCTTTGATCCCCTTACAGTTCATGTGGTAGGAGGTGAGGGCCCTGGTTCATTTTTTACCATGTTGATACCTGTTCGCCTTGTACCAGTTGTTGAAGATATCATCAAATCTCTGCCTCGCTATGCTAATTGTTCTACTACTGCTATATTTTAAAATATCAAGCACATTTATAAGCCAAGTATTCTCATATTTTTGCTCAAGCAAGAAAATTGGGAACCACAGCAATGAAGATGGTATGTTAACAGTGAACTAACCATTCAAGGACCTTTTGGCAGCTCAGCCCACTCTTCCCACCTTGTGGAATTTCAGTGGTACACTTGGATTTACCTCAAAAACATAAGCACCAAAAGCACCAAAGCTCATGATTATGCTGCAGAGCTAAGGAATTTTGTAAGTGATATAAAGACTAAATGATATTTCTGAGAGTTTTTTTTCTTTCTTTTCTGCTGCAGAGTGGGGGCACCTTCTAGGATGATGTGTGTTAGATGTGTGTGTGTGTCTGTGTGTGAGCATGTGTGTGTGTGTATACACCTTAGAGAGAGATGGGAAAGTCATCCTGAAATTAAAATGCTATTTCATTAGGAAATCTGTACGGAAGTAGAGGTGTTGTCCTGGACTGTAAGAAAAAAGAGAGTTGGGTCTATCTTTTGATGAGTTGTCAGTGTGCCTAGGACACAGCTGATGTTCTTTTAACTGCAGCAGGAACACCCAGAAGAGTAAAGTCTCACTGATACGTGATTCTATATGCATCATGGTGTAGCAAAAACTAGATGGATTCTTGTGAAGAACTTAATGGAGCCTAAACAACTGACAGAAATATGTGAGCACAAAATAAACCTGTCACTTCAATTCAGTGTGTTTTAATGTGAAGCTTTCCAGTTCCACTCATCCTGATGATACCCTACTCTGAGTGTGACTGAGGACCCATTTATTCTAGATTCCTCGAGTTTTGCTAATCTTCATCCTTCTCAATATGTTCATGTTTCAAAAAATGTACAAACCTTCTTTCTGGACTTGCTAAGTGGTTGAAGACTTTTCATATTTTGAATTGAGGTGGTTTTTGAAAATTCACCTGCAAAGTATGATTGTATTGTTTTTGTTTTATATGTTCTTTATGAAATGTAGGGGTCATGCTTCATGAGCGTACCCCAAGAATATATTATCAGATCATTTGGCACTATAGCCATCTTTGTCTGGAACTGAGCATCTGAGTCCATATCTACTGTGTTTGGCAACATCAGCATTTTTCTCTGCTGTAATGATCAGGGGTAATATTCCACTCTTCCAGAAATAGCCCTCTGATTGAACTCTACACTCTAACTGCATTCCCTATTGCCCAACTCAACAGCATTTTTCATGTTACACTTTATTTGCTACGAGACTCAGATACATATATGACTTTAACTAATGTTTATTGTCCAATAAATAGATTTTAAAATGTATAAGAAATGTGCATTATTTAAAGTAGTTCTATTTTCCCCAATTTCCCATCTTAATAATAGTAATAACAGCAACAACAGTTTAAGAAAGTATATTTCTCCTGATGTCTCTAAGTACAGGGAGATAATATATTTTTGAAAATTTTTATTATTAAACCAGTGCTCAGGGACATTTATGATTACATTGTCAGCTCATTTCAACGCTCTAATTTTTAATGTCACGTTCTCTGAAGAATCCTAAGCACTAAAGTAGAACCATAACAATGGCTGAGGGTGTTTTGAAGGAAGGTAATTCAGGCTAACAGAATGGGCCTCCTCGTGGGTCTGTGCAGCCCACACTCAGGTAATAACGTGAACCTTCAAGGAATGGAAGTGTCATAGTGAGTATGAAGGACGCAGATGTTCACCAGTGGGTGACACTGGTGGGAAAATTAAAGAGAAGAGATCCATCCAAAAGAGAATAAACCTAAGCATGCCAAACAAAAGTCCAATTAAAGTAGTGCTCATTGGAGACAAAAACGTGTTCAAGAGAAAGATAATCATGCGTCTGTTTTATTGGAAAGATAAGTGCTAATTGTTAATGCTTACATCCTGGCCGAGGGACTAGATGGAACTTGCCAATTAAACACAGAAAAGGAAAAATAAACAGTTGCATTACATGGAGAAAGTTATCCAAAGGATATGTTTAGACTTCAGAGTACTTAGAACCGTAGTTTCATTTCCTAACAGGTCCAGCCCAGAGAAGATTAACTCAGGTCTAAGGAAAGGACAGAGTTTCAGTCTGTGTGCCAGGTCGCTCAAAATTCAGACGACGACTCTGAGTCCGAGTCAGTTTCTAGTTTCTGCTTTCTTCTCTCTCTCTTTCTCTCCCTGTCTCTCTGCTTCCCCGTTTTTCTTTTTCTTCCTTTCTTTCTTCAGTGTAACAACATATTTGAGTTTTGTTTGCTCTTACAAGCTGAGGATTCAGGTTTAACTCTAGTTCAAATTGCCAAAAAATATTATCTAGATCTGGCTGTATCTAAATATTTTTGGGTCAAATTCAGAGTAAAATAGGGAGGTAAAGGATGATGGAAAGTAGTTTATCTTAAGAGAAGGTGGAAAAGTGCAACGAAGATGTGAGTATCATCAAAGATGTGTTGATAATCCTCTTCCTGAGGGGCACAGGAGAGTCAACAGAAAGGGCTGTTTTCTGGGAACACGCCAGTCATGATATAGTAAGTCTAGTTTGTGTCTTTTGATTGGGGAATCGAGACCACTGCAATTGAGAGTTATTCCCAATAGGTATTGCCCTACTCCTGTCATTGCCTCATCTTCCCATTGCTTAGTCTCCATCTTTCCCTTGTACTTAACTGCTCAGCCTACCTTATGTATTCATTTCATCAGAATTTTTAGCATTCCTATTTTCATTTTCTCTTTCTAGGATACCCTGGAGATATTTTGTAGTGCTGGTTTTGTGGTCACCCATTTCTTAAAATGCTCTTTGTCATGGAAAGACCTTATCTCCATCAATTTTGAAAGACAGGTTTACAGGATATATAATCCTTGGTTGAAAACTTTTCTTTTAGGACTTGAAACACTTCATTCCAAGTTCTTCTGGCCTTTAATGTTTGTGCTGAGAAATCTGCTGTAATTCTAATGGGTTTGCTTTAAAAAAATGACTCATTGTTCTTCTCTAACAGCTTTTAACATTCTGTCCCTGTGTTGGCTTCTGCATGGGACTTTGAAGTGAGCCCCGGGCCTCTGACTTTTGACTGGGTCCTTCCATCTCAGCTTGCAGACGGCCCTTTTGCGCTCTTCCGCCCAACTCACAGGTGGCCGCTGTAAGCCTACCTTGTAAATCCATATTTATAAAAACATTAAATCTGTTCTTTGAGTAAAAGCTGGCTGATACACTAACCAAATATTGACATAAAGTAAATACCTACTAAATGTGACAACTATACCTCCACTAGCAATAGAAAAGAATTTTCAAAGGAGAGACTTCCTTAAGAGTTCTTACGCGTGGGGAGATCTTGGACAAATTACATCTCAATTTTCTTACTTTGTGAGAAATGGGAAAAGAGTACCTCCCTTATCAGGTTTTTGTAAGTATTTCAATAAATTATACTTATATTAAGCACTTAGAATAATGGCCATAAGCTTTGCAACAGGTTTGCTATTATTACTACCGTTTGTAAGTTTTCAGAATTTTACCACAGTTTTTATGTTCCATCTGATAGTTGTTTTTCCTTCCTCTCCCACTACTAACTTGTTACTTTGCTATATCATGTTCATATTATATGTAGCTTTACTCTAAAAAGCAGCAGATTGTACCTAAAAATAACTTCTTCTAAAACAAAAATACAAAAATTAGTCATCTATAGCTCAGCAAGGTATATGGCACACGAGTAAGTAACACTGCTCAAAGAGCAGGACAGATTTAAAAATACGAGTAAAAATGTTTAGAAACTGCATTCCTCCTAAAATTATATTTAAAAATATGAATCAACAAGATGGATCAATTAAAAAATTTTCATGACTTTAGAAGACTAACACAATTATTTTATAAAATAAATCAAAAGCCAAAAGTTAAAATTGGTAAATATAATTAATCACCTTGATTGACTAGACATGAGTAGAAACATGAATCAATTAAATAACATATTTTAAAAGTAATTGAAATTTCCATAAAAATAAAACAACATGATAAGCCACAGGTAGGAAAGACTAATTTAGTGTCATCTCAGATGGAAATTCTGGCCTCTCATTTTGTAAAAGAAGTAATCGTTCTGACTTTTCTTTTTTTATCATTCCAACTATAAAGAAAAGTTCCTAGAAACCAGAAACTTTAGTTAGTTTTGGTAGAATAGGTTTTTTTCTAATCTTCAAACAGAAAGATGACCTCTACCCACCAAAAATAAAATGGAAAACACAGAAAATTTTCACGACAGCAGACAGATGAAAAATCACAAAGAATATATTCTTGCATTATATCCAGAATATATTAAATAATAACATAAAAGAGTGTTATAAGACTGTTTCAACAATACAAAGTGTCTTAACACATTGTGCTAGATACTATTGCTTTTCCTGTAACTTCATTGTCCCAACTTGGAAAAGAATGATACTTACCATCACATCATGTCAGTCGTAGGCATGTAATTTGTAACAGCAAACGATATGTAAGTGCTAATGGCAACATGGGCTCCCCCTGATTACTCTTCTTTCTCTCCTAAAACCAAGTAATGTCCAGACAGAAGCTGTTTCCTCGGCATGAACTAGGGCTGCAGTCAACCTGCTGTAGACACGTCATGAGCGAGAAATGAACGTTTGGTGCTTTAAACTAACAAGTTTGGATGTCTCTGTAGTCTGAATGTTTGTGCCCCCAGAATTCATATGTTAAAACCTAATTACCAGTCTGATAAGTTAGTAGATGGCCCCTTTGGATGATTAGGTTATGAGCAAAACCAGTGCGAGAGGGATTAGTGTCCCTACAGAAGAGGCCTGTGGAGCATTCAGCTTCATGCAGCACCCAGGACTCGGGCAGAAGACCAGACGGTGCTCCTGCTGGACCAGAGGAAGGTGCCCTGTCCCCTGGCACCGAATCAGCCTTGAACCAGAGCCCACAGCCTCCAGAGCCATGAGAAATAATACTTGGTATTTTGTGAGTTTATGGTATTTTGTTATAGAAGCCTGGAAAGACTAAGATGCAACTGTGTGTTACTCCAGTTTAATTTAACCTCTGTGAGTGATCTTTACGGTATCATGTGAACAAACTAAAAGTGGAAATTTAAATGGATAACCCAATTGTCCTCTAAAAGTGTGCAATAAAATTCAATACTCATTCATGGTAGAAAAATGACAAATAAAAAAATAAAAAATAAGAATCCTTATCTCCCTTCAGAGAGCTACCAATAACACAGTAAAATAATTAATAGGAAAATGTTTGAAAATTTATGTTTAGCATCAAGAACAAGACAAGGGTGCTTATTATGTAAGTCTACAGCCTTCATAAAAATTCAAGGAAACATGACATATTTATATAAAAATTATATATATATGTATATACACACATATATAATATCACTGTACGGTGACATGGTTGCCTACATAAAAATACTAAATATTTTATAGAAAAATATTCAATTAATACGAATTTAAAAGGTGACAATATAGATAAAAATTGATGGAATTTCTGTATACCAACACAGTGAGAAAATATTTAAATGAAATATGCAATCGAACTTACATAAATACTGAAATCACCTAGGAATTATGCATATAATAGAGCAAGACATTTTTAAATATAGTTATACAGAAAACCATTTTAAAGAACTAAAACAATTAAAATGCACTATGTTCGTGGCTATCATAAATATTCTAGTTAAATTTCAAATTGATTTACAGGTAAAATGCAATTATCATTAAAATTTGAACACTATTTGTGTTCTGATCTAATTTACATGCTAAAATGCAGGGCTCAGAATATGCAAAATAATCATGAAGAAAGACTCAGTAGAGAGACCTGCATACAGGATATAAAAGCTTTTTATGTGCTATAGCAATTAACTGTGTGATGCTGACAGAAGGATTGAAAAAGATACACTGGAAAAAGGAATGTGCATAGAAATCATTTTGTGATCTATGAATACTTTATTTGTAACAGAGGTACTGCTGCAATTTAGTAAGAAATTCACTTTCAGGTATATTCATGACCCTAATCTAAAACACTGAGCTTTGAAATTGTGTTTATTGATGTCCCCAGAGTCCTGTAAGAGTGCTACACATGGAAGCCTAATGTGGTGGTACATGCCCACGGAAGACTGAGGTAGGAAACCCTGAGTATGAGACCAGCTTGGGCAACATGGACTATACAAGTAGGCACTGTTTCAGAATACAAAGAAACAAAACAGCACACACACACACACAAACACACACACACACACACACACAAGCAGATCCATACTTCATTGGTGCTCAATAGATTATCCAAATAAATATGGCCTCATATGAAATCAGAGTAAGAACGATTTCTTCCAATAATTCTGTCTAGCAACATGCTGTGGCACCCACCAGCAATCCAAGGACTGTGGCATCTGAGGCAGGAGGAGTGAATTTCCAGCCCAGCCTGAGCAAATTAGTGGCTCAGTGAGGTTTTGCCCCTCCCCCTCCCCCCAATAACAAGAGTAAAAGCATTTGGGATATAGCATAGCGTAAAGGCCCTGGGTTCACCCCTAGTACTGCCAAAAAAGTAAATAAATCAAAACATTATATCCAGAATAAATCATTCAGGGAAAGATCAATACATTCTGATCATTGAAATTAAGAACTTCCGTTAATCAAAAGAAATCATTAAAATGTTTAAAAATATAAACTACAAACTGGCAGAAGATAAATTGAGTCAAGTAACACTTAAAATACTTGCATTTCAAATATGTAAAGAATATCTATGAATTAAGAAAATGAAAATAAACTTGATTCAAAAAATGAGTGAAAGCCAGGACAAATATTCTGGTGAGAAGGCAACGGAGATCCCCAGTCACACATGAACCAGCCATGACACCCCTATTGATCATATTTTTTAAGCTAGTTGTAAGAACCTGGATGTTTATTAACCATTATATTTCTTTTTCTTGTACGTAAACCTGTAGATGTGCATTATTATATTATATAATAGGTTGTATGTCTGAAATATTATAATAAAACAAGATAATAAAAGAGTCTGGGTAGGAATTCTTTTAAAGAGATAATAATTATAGATTAGTAGTGACCACAACAAAACCAGTGAGAATAAAACTTACTGAATGCATTTTACGCTGTGAGACATTGAACCATCACCTCATTTGCCTACCAAGTAGAGATTTGACTACAGAGACTCTGTCAAGCAAGTAGAACTTAAAGGTTGTTCCAATTTTTTGGAATACAGGTAGAGAAACAAATAGAATACTAGGTAATTGCTACATAATTGTGGTGACCCCACCAGGGTGAATTCCAAAGACGGACTCCATACAAGCTCTTCAGTGTACACTAATCATCCATTTGTGGAGCACATTGTTGACCAGATTGAGTCACGAGGAATGATTCTGCCAAGCACCCTTCGTCACCCCTTTTTCCTGACTCTTTAGTAGTTTGGTATTCATTCATCAACAAGCTTATGAATTCTTTTAATTCCACATATGGGTGTGGAAGGACCAACAGTCATAGGGAGGAACTACCCACAATCACCCATTCATCTATTCAATTTTGAATGTCTACGAAGGAAAACAATCTGTCAAAAAGAAAAAAAAAAACAACAAAAAACAAAAAAAGAACTGTGGGATCTTACATTTAATTATACCAAGAAACTATTATTTTTTCAGTATTACTAAGAAGAAATTTTCCTCCAGCTAACATTTATTTCATAGCAAAAGTTGTTGGGAACAATTTAGACATGGTGTGCATATTCAAAGAGGAAAATCTTTGATAAAATAACTAGGTCAAAACATCTGCTTTACTGGCAGTGTGTTTGCTTAGCCAGACCTTGGGCTGCCACAGTGGCTTTGCACTCCCAGGGTTTGCATAAAGGCACTCAGAGTTCTTTCCCTGGGCCATGTCATGAGGAACATTTGCCTTCTCAATTTCTTCCCAGTTCCATCTGGAGAATCTTCTACCTCTACCACACAGCCATGTTTTCTACATTATGCTTCAGCCTAGATTCTAAGCCACTTTTTCTCAGGTAACTTTTACACTTTATTATACACTGAATAGTGTATACTGTATCTTATAGCATGTACTATTTACAAATAAAATACTTCTACAGAGGGGACTCATTGACCAGCCACCAGCATTTGAACCACGTATGTATTCAACACATCAGATGACATGATGTGGTGCTAGCCAAGGCGAATTCATGCTTTCTGCCTAGATCACTACTCACAGCTCATGCAATAGTATCACCAACTCTGGAAGCCTGGAGACTAGGCTACCTGAATCAACTCCCAGCACTGTCTGTGTTCAGCACAGCAGGTGGTGGCTGGGTGGTTGATTTTACGTATAAGAAATAATATATTAAACACCCTTTGTCCAATACTGTACAGGGAATTTTAATTCTAATGCTTAAGGAGATTCGGCTACACGTTTTCTACTATGAATGCAAATTAGGACAAGAAATTCAAACTTTGTATTTTGTCTTTGCCACTAAGATGCCTCTGCTTGGTCAGAGAAGTGAGAGACTGGTTCTGCTGAGAGCAACGAGCCTCCCAGGGTCACTTTGTTAATTTCCTGCACAAAATGATCAAATCCAGAGGAATGAGTAGCAGGTGTTGTGCACACAGGTTGACAGCTTCAAGAATAATCTGCTACAGTGACCCAGAGGCCTCTGCTCAATGCTTCAACTTTTCAGAATGATTAAAGACTTTGCTGTGAAAGGCTATGAAAGGAAGGAGCACAGAAGATCAAGAATGTAGCAGTAAATTATAATCATGAATGCTTCCTTGAAATAAGATTTTCTTTGTCTTTTGAAAAGTTGCAACAAAAGTGAAAATATTCATGAAACTGATGGAAGACTGGCAAGATGCCCCCATCCCATAATTAATTAAAGAAACACTGTGTCACTAATCCTGAGAAAGATGACAAGCATTGAGAAAATTTCTTTTAAACATGCGGTAAATATGAGTCCTCTCACTACTGAAAAAAATAGCACTTATATTTAGAACTTCTTCCTAAGCAGATTTAATTCTCTAACTTCAGGTATTATTCATATATTCAGATAGATATTAGCATCAGCGTCTGTTTGTGCGTTCAAGTTCTGTGTATTTTCAATGGGTTGTTTGGAAGAGTTAGGAAATATCTCACTGCAAATTAATGAACTAAAATAACGATAATTTTAACTGAGTAAAAAAGAGCACACCGATAGCAACAGCAATCAAATTTGAGAGAAGGCAAACACTTAAAAACAATGTGAAGTTGTAAGGGATTTTTACAGCTGTTTTTTGAATAATACACGGAGCCATTGTTAATTGTGTCAATCTGTAATTTGACTGATCAGAAATACGCCACTAGTTTTCTATTAGTGGAAGGAGCAGTAAATTAATACTTCTGGAGAAAAAAAAATGAAAAAATCAAGAGCAGACATATGAAGTACTATGATATGTAGTATTTTTTTTTAATTTTCTCCACAAAGCTAATCTTCATTTTCTATTTCTTCTTTATGATATGAATTATGATAGATAAATGAAAAAGAGGCACATTTATAAATTCAAGATTTGATTTATAAATTCAAGATTATAAATTCAGTCATTTGTGAGTATATGTAGAAATTTTCAAAAGCCCTTATAGGCCAAAGTGACCTCTCAGACCTGCAGAGTACTGGGGGCACATGGGTAGTAAAACTCTCTATAATGCAGGTTTTAAAAAAAGTGAATACTAAAGTTTCTTATGTCAGGACCCCAAATACCGAGGTCTTTCTGCAGTTGTATTTGAATTAATAAGTTCGTCTGATTACTAAAGGCCAAGAAAAATCACAACAGGATCTCTCCTTTGAGGACGTTGGAGAATAATGCAGAGATTTTTGATGTGTCAGTCTCCAAGCACTTTCTGTGAAAGGGACTGTATTAGCTTTCTTAACCCTGGGAGACAATACTGGACACTCACAACGTCAAAGAGGAGGTCAGTTTAGCTTACATTTTAAGGGGATTCAGTCTGTGGTCAGCTGGCTACAAAGCAGAAACATGGAGAACGGGCCGGTGGGGGGGCGAGGCTGCTTAATTAGTGGTGACTGGGAGTAGAGCAGGGGGAGAGTGCCCGAGTGGAAGGGGCCAGGGAGCAGACGATGTCCAAAGTCAACCTCTGTGGCCCAGCCACATACACCCAGGATCATGCTGTACTAATCTGCTAGGTCAGTCTTAATCCAGTCAAATTGGATTACTGGGATTAATGTTCACAGTCACTCTCCCGGACCTAGAGGAAGTAAAAGCCAATCTGTCTTCCCAGGCCATGTTACATCATCTCCAAGGGAACCTGTTCTGGAAGGAAGATAGACAACTTTGCTGTGGATGGGAAGAGAGGCGTTCCAAACACGTGGCACTCTTTCCTGCCGCATAACCAAGCTCAGCTATTGGATTAGAAGATCTTTCTGGCGGTAAGGCAGATGTATCCTATGAGCGCCTTGTGTTTTGTGAAATGGAATTTACATTAACCTACGATAAATAATGCAGTATAAAGGGGAAGAGGACACAATTTTTCTACCTAAATCTACTACTCATTTTTGTAAAATAATGTAATGCTAACATAAATTCTTGCCCGTAAAAATCCTACTTATCTGTTCACTATAAAGTGGAAGGAATTAAATAATGCTTAAAAATCTAAGTAAATATGTCAAAGAAATGAGACTATCAAAAGTAACTTGCAATTTAAAATCCTGTTTCTTCATATATAAATTGCAAAAAATGGCTAACATGGGAACATTAATATCTACATAATAACTAATAAAATAATCGTGAAATTACTTTGAAAAGTATTTTACAAAGAGATTTTTAAAAATATGAGTGATTATTAGCATGGAAATAATTAAGTGCACTCACTGACTTGGAGTCAGATTATCAAATTTGATGCTTGGCTCTGTCATTTTTAACCGTATGACTTTCAGGGGTGTATTGATTCCTTTACCTGTAAATGAAGGAAAATGTGTTAATTCAGTAAAAGCATTTTGAATATTTGTGCTCATTAGGCAAGATGTTGTTACTATGAAAGTAGCATAAATGATTGTTAGCCATCTGCTGCCGCTGGCCTCCTTGGTGTCCCCCAGAGGCCCTGTGTTAAATGCTTTATCCCCAGCGTGGCCTCCTGGGAGGCGGTGACCCTTTGCAGGGTGCAGCCTGCAGGGATGTCTACAGTTACTGGGAGATGGCCTTGGGGGTTTCCATGGTACACAGTCCTCCCTCATTCTCTCCTTTGCTTCCTGGCTTTTCTCTACGACATTCTTCTGCCATTATCACAGGTCCGAAGGAACAGAGTTAAACAATCATGAGCAGAGACCTCAAAACTGTCATGCTTAGGTATTTGTTAGGATGACAAGAATCTGACTATTATACCATGGTACAGTAAAACGATGTGAACAAAACTGTCTGACTCTTGTGTTTCATTTCTTTGTTATTCTTAAAATTATTTAATGATACCCTGTATCTGTTAGGATCAAAGGACACCCCTCAGCTTACCATGCAGAGAATAACACCATGCCAAGGTAGTCACGTGATCCCGCCGCCATCTCTTCTGTTGCAGTTCTTCGCTCATCTTTCCCCCTTCAGTGCCATTTTCCATATTTGTTATCCCTCTTTGCCTGTCCTCGTCTGGAGAACTCTGTCCTTCCACTATCCTAGATTCCCAGAGAGCTCTCTCTGGCCTCTATATTGACTCATCTCTTCCACAGGACTACTAAGGAGCATGAGGGCAAGAATGTTTTGCATTCTATTATTGCTCCCTCCTCAACAAGCCCAATCACTTCTCACACTGGAAATAAACCTTGCTGTGCTTTTTGAGAGAGATACAATTTCATGACTACAGCCTTAGTGCTCAAGCTTTGCCTGCACATTAGAAATCACCAGACAAACTTTTAAACATGTGCCATGTTAATCCTCAAAATCGCTGAGAAATATTTCCCAGGTGGGCGTAAATTTTAAAGGTTCAAAGTTATTCCAACAAAGCATCACTGAGAGCCATTGAAAGTCTCAATGAGACTCACTGAGATGTTTTATTCCAACAAAACACCATTGAGAACTGTCCATAACAGTTCTTTTTCAGTATCCAGTTTGTGAGAATATTTGTAAACAAAGTCCAAAATTTTCTAAATCTAAATCATTACTTTTGTGGGATGATTTCAAGAGATCTTAAGTGAACAAGAAGTATTGAAAAGAATGTCATAAATAAGATCTGATAGGTATATGTACAAATTCCTCACTGTGAATAGGAAAAAATAAATAAAATATTGCCTACCTAGATTTTCATAGCAAAAAAGCACAGAAAAGCAAAGAGGCTAAGGAAAGTTTGTGGGCTGGGGTGTGGCCGAGCGTATGTTTATCATGTGTGAGGTCCTGGGTTCCACCCCATTACCAGAAAAAAAGAAAAACGTGAAGTTTTTGATGTAATGAAGAATCAATTTTCCAATAATTTGATGTGGCTGAAGTGCCCCATGACCTTTGGAAGTAACTTCTCTTTGCCATCAGGTAACCTAGATGAGTTGAGCGCCGCGGCGGCTACAGAGTTTTATTTAGCTGCAGAAATAGATTGTTAGCATGTCTGTCCTTGAACGTCCTGACTGCCATCTGGGTTAACAAAATCCGGAGCGAATAATACTTTTGAAAATATATGTAAAAATTTCCACTCTTGAATGTTCTGTATGTATCAGAAGTTCCCAATTAAGGCTTCAGGCACTGATATTTTTAATTGGTGTTTTCAAGTTCCAAAATATACTTGAAAACTTACTCCTTATTATCTGAATCTTAGTCTGCATTTAATTAGCCACTACAATAATGTAGATATTCCATTAAATGGAATGAGTATGTTAAAGATGAAGGTGGGTTTTGTTCTCTGTAGTTTTATGGTTAATGAGGGTCAAATTCCTGGCAAAATAATAGTATTTTATGTCATAAAAATACATAATTCAACATAGTAGAATTCATTTGCAATACTAGAGATTACAAAACTATTACAGTCAGATATTTTATTTAGTTTATTTTTAATAATGTATTTGTTTTTTAAAGAGATATTTCTCCATGTCAATATTTTGATACAAAATACTGCAAATAATACAAATTTTTATATAATGGAGATTTTATTAGTATTCATAAAAGCCTGAATATTCTAGAAATTACCAACAAGGCTATTTTAGTAGCTTAAATCTCCTTCGTGTTTGGATTATGCTTTTTTATTGATTGGTAATTAATTTTCCTGTTTTTCATCCTTAATTTCAAAGTTAAACTAAATTTGTCTTTTAACATGTGAATAAATTTGTGTAGACAATGTACATACTAGAAAATGAGTTGTGATAACCTCGTTTATACTTAAGAATACAATTGTCTAAAAGTAAAACATAAAAATCTTAGAAAATTGAAAGATGTGATGTTTCTTAGAGATCTCATGTCCAAAAAGCTGGAAGAACAAAGACATGCTAAATGATTATCACTAGCTTCAAGGCTAACAGATAACACTTCAAGGTGAGACATCATTTTGTTTATATATGTCTAAAGCATTAAAAATAAAAAAAAGAAAGAACACTAAAGATTCCAAAAAGCCAAAAGGTCAGCTACGTAATAAGTTATGTTTTTAAATAATGTGTTCTTTTGAATTTGAGAACTATTTCAATCTTGGGTGGTAGTACCAAAGTTACAGGTGTTACTTTAGATTAGGAGGACATAAACACCAGCAATTTTGTTCATATTTATATTTAGTCCACACTACATATCTGAGTGAAGAGTGTAAGTGAAGGCTGATTGAATAAGTGACAGCTTGTATAAAATAATTGGCATTGTTTCAAAGGCTATTTGTTAGATCTTCTTCACCTATTACAGCATTATTTTATATTATTTTTGATATCTCACACTTGGTGAAGACCACCGTGTCCACAAGTTTGCTGTGAATGCTACTGACCTGAATTTCAGAACCAGATAACTGAGCTTGGGAAAACCTGAGTTAACCAAAAGCATGAGTTTGCAGCATTATTAAAAGTATGCATCCATACCCCCGGGGTCCATTGCTGAAGTGCAGATTCAGAAAGTCTAAGATGTTGGGGAGATTCTGCCATCCTAAGAAGCTCAAGGGGTATCCCCCTTGCAAATCTCTGGCCTGCCTCTTGAGAGCCTGGCCAAGAGTGACCAGTTTTTCATTTGCCTTACAGAAATGATCAAGTCTCTTTAAAATGGCAAATTGGTTGATAAAGCACACAACATTCAAAGTTAGTATAGCTCTTTTTATGACACTTTTCACAGCTGAATTCTCAAAAGATCTGAGATCCACCACTGAAAAGGCAATTGCTAGAAGAATCTTTGAAGGAAAAGAGAAAGCAGTATTCACAAAAAATTAATAAACTGATGACAGTGATAACTTTTCCCAGGTTATTCCAAAAACTCATATAATAACAATCTTTGCAACAAAGGTTTTGTCTCTGGTTCTACTGACAAAGTTTTCAGGACATTTGACAATTAATCGACTTCAGTGCACACTTAGACAATGTGAGTGATAAAATGGAAGAGTTGGAATAAGCATCCAACAGTAACAATAGGCATTCATCTTAGCAGCATATAGGACTTTCTCCAAAATAGCCCACATATTCAACCATAAAGTAAATGTAAAAGAATTGAAATAATCCCGTGCATATCATCAGGTCAGAGTGCAGTGAAAGTGGACATAAATAGCAATGAAATTCACAGAAACTATGAAAA
Source organism: Hystrix cristata (assembly GCA_004026905.1). Lineage (NCBI taxonomy): Eukaryota > Metazoa > Chordata > Mammalia > Rodentia > Hystricidae > Hystrix > Hystrix cristata. The sequence goes on along the minus strand of PVJO010002215.1, from coordinate 115,374 downwards.
GACATGGAAATAAACAGCACCCTCTTCAATAATCAACGGGTCACAGATGAAATTACAGAAGAATTTGTAGTTCCTGCAATCAAATGATAATGTCATTACAACATCGTTATATGACACAATGAAAGCAGTACTAAGTGATAAGTTTATTCTTGTGAATTCCCACATCAAAAGAAGAGAGCAAGCTCAAAAAAATAACATAATGATGCACCTCAATGTCCTAGAAAAACAAGAACAATCCAAATTCAAAGCTAGTACAAGGAAGGAAATAATAAAGATCAGAGGAGAGATTAATGCAATTGAGACTAAAAAAAAAATACAATCAATGAATCAAAGAGGTTCTTTCAAAGATTAAGCAAAATACACAAACCCTTAGCCAATCTTACCAAATGAAGGAATGAAAAGACCCAAATCCATAAAATTAAAAATAAAAAAGGCAAAATCACAACTGATTCTGCCAAAATCCAGAAAATCACAGGTAACTACTCAGAAAACCTGTATTCTAATAAATGGAAAATTCAGAAGAAATGGATAGATTTCTAGAAACATATGAAATACCAAAGCTAAACCAAGAAGATACAAAAATCCTGAATAATCCAATATCATTCAATGAATTTGAAGAAGTAATAAAAAAAGAAACCTACCAACTAATAAAATCCTAGGTTCCAGCAGATTCACCACTGAATTCAACAAGAACTTTAGAGAAGAATTAATGCCAATACGCCTCAAACTCCTTAATAAAATATAAGGAAAGTAGTGATCCTAAAGTCATTCTGGGAAGGAAACATTACACTGATTCCAAAACCAGAAAAGGACCCGACCAAAAAAGAAAACTACAAGCCAGTCTCCTTAATGAACACAGGCGCAAAGTCCTCGAGAAGACAACAGCATACAGAATGCAGCAAATCATCAGGAAGATATACATTATGAACAAGCAGGAGTCATTCCAGGGACACAAGACAGGCTCAATAGATGCAAATCAATAAATGCAATGCACCCCATGGGCAGAAGCAAGGAAAAAAAATCACATTATCATCTCAATAGATGCAGGAAAATCATTTGACAAAATCCAACATCCATTCATTGCTAAAACGCTGAATAGGTATATAGGGTCTTTATCTCAACCTGATAAAACCCATTTATAAAAAACCAATGGCCACCATCATAATAAATCAATAAAAACTGAAAAGTTTCCTTCTAAAATAAGGAAGAAGACAAGCATGTTTGCTATCACCACTCCTGCTCAATACAGTTCTTGAAACATTATCCAGAGCAATTAGGCAAGAGAAAAAAAATAAAAGGAATATGCATAGAAAAGAAGAAGGTAAATCATGATTATTTGCAGACAACATGATGCTGTGCATAGAAGATCGCCAAATCTCCACCAAAAGACTTCAAAATTTAATAATAATCAAATTGATAAACATAACAGGATACAAAAATGACACTCAAAAATCAATAGCATTCCTGTACACTAACAATAAACTCACCAAGCAAGAAATTAGGGAAACAATGCCTTTCACAATGGTATCAAGAAAAATGAAATATTAATTAGTCAACCAAGGAAATGGAACGCCCAACAACAAAAACTACAGTATTCTGAAAAAGGAGATTCATGAGGATATCAGAAAAAGAAAAGCCATCCCCTGTTCCTGGATAGGCGGAATTAATATAGTCAAATGGTCATACTTGGAAAACTGTTTTACAGATTTGACACAATCCCAATCAAAATACCAATAGAATTCCTCACAGAATTAGAGAGAACAATTCCAAAACTCATATGGAATTACAGAAGACCTAGAAGAACCTAAGCAATTCTAAGCAACAAAGTCAAGGCAGGGAGCTTCATAATCTTGACTTCAAGTTATACTATAGAAGCAACAGTGATGAAAACAGCATTCTACTGGCAGGAAAAAAAAAAAAAAGAAAAAGATGTGTGTATCAGTGGAATAGAATCAAGGATACAGAAACGATTCCAGGCACACTCAGCTACCTTAACTTTGTCAAATGGGCCAAATGTCTTTGCTGGAGAAAAGAGTCTTTAACAAGTGATCCTGGGAAAACTGCTTTTCCACATGCTGAAGATGGAACCTAGACCCACATCTCTCACCATCCACTAAACTAACAGCATGGTGAATCAAGCATCTAATTATCAAAACAGAAACACTTAATCCACTGGAAGACAAAGTAGGTAAAACTCTTGAAAACACAAACAGACTGTCTGAACAGCACCTCAGTCACACAAGAAATAATACCAAGAATCAACAAATGGGATCATATGAAATTAAAAAGCTGTACAGCAAAGAAATCCACCAACAGAGTGTAGAGACAACCTTTAGAATGGAAAAAAAAAATTGCCATCTATTCCTTATAGGAATAATACCTAGAATATATAAAGAACTCAAAAACTTAGCCCCCCCCATTTTTTAAAAGGGAACATTGGAAATGCATAGATGTGTCTCAGATGAAGAAGTACAAATGGCCAAAAAAGCATGAAAAATGTTTCAACATTACTGTCCATTGGAAAAATGTGAATTAAAACAACACCGAGATTTCACATCACTCCAGAAAGAATGGCTTTGTTCAAGAAATCAAACCATAACAAATGCTGAGAAGGTGAGGGACAAAAGAAGTATGGCTTTCTTGTTGGTGGGATTGTAACTGGTACCAGCACTGTGGAAATCAGTGTAGAGAGTCCTCAAGGGCCCAAGCAGCTGCCATTCTAGTGAGTTTCATCCCCATCCTGTTTTCCTTTTTTGTTTCTAAGTATGTATGCACGCATACTACACGTGTATGTATCTGTACAGAAAAACAAAGTGCGTCAAGAGATACATTGTGTCATTTCAACTTCTTGTAGGCAGAGAAATATGTATTGCAGTTTCCTGGCACAATTCTATTAAATTCATTGGAATAAGTCTCAAAATTTTAATAGTAAATATAATTGAAGGCTTTGTTTTAAATCAGTAAATAATTTTTAAATGGTGTGCATGCTGCAGCTTCTTGGTAAAGTCTTAATAATTTTTTAGCATTCCTGCAAACTACTCGAAAGAATAGTTCCAGAGAATAATGGAAATTATATGATAAAAAGCAGTCTTACGATTTCAAGGCTTATTTTTTATATCAAATATACTAGAGTCGACAAAAATATCTCTACTTTATTTATTTATTCATCTTCACTTCGATGTTTTTATGGCTTACTGGTAGTACCAAATGAACACATACATTACTAATAGTATAATTTAATCCTTTGCAATTTTACTAGTGAATATTCATACTTAAAGCAACATTAATGTAGAAAGAACTTGATGTGTGGTAAAATGAATATGTACTAAATTTTTATTTTTAAGCCCTGCTTGTATGGTTTATTCTATTACCCAGGAAGTTTGAGAAATTCATATGTCAATCTAAATAATTAAAGGCAAAATAGATTTTGCAGATCATGAAACTCTGCTGCTTCTTTTCTATGACAACTTGACTACTAGATGTTAAAAATACATTCAGTCATGCATTATTCCAGAGAGAATATAAGAATTCTGTGTGGTGCATGTAAAAGTACATTGTGTGATTTTCCCACACCCTTTCTCTCCTATGTTTAAATTTAGTTCTTTGTTGTGTTTTATTTTATTTTATAGTTTCTTATTTATAGGTTTTATAGTTTTCGCAGTTCATGGAGTTTTTATGGCTTTATTATTTATAGATTTTAACAAAAACCTATTGCTTAATTTTTTTTTTTTTTTTTTTTTTTTTTTTTTTTTTTTTTTTTTTTTTTGGTGCTAGGGATCGAACTCAGGGCCTTGTGCTTGCTAGGCAAGCGCTCTAACCACTGAGTTAAATCCCCAGCCCAAGAAAACCCTATTAAACTAAATGAGATGATGCTAACTCAGAATGGGTAGTTGAAATATAATTATGATTATTTTTAAGCATCAAAAGTGGAAACAAAAAACTCATTTTTTTCCCACTGTACTGTACGGTATGCCCATTACTGTAGTTGTCCCTCATTGACAGTTTCCACAGTTTCAGTTATCCTGAGTCAAATGTGATTTGAAAATATTAAATGAAAAGTTCCAGAAATGAACAATCCATGAGTTTTAAATTGCACACTGTTCTCCATCGTACATAGGATGGAAATCTTTTTCCAATGTATCTGCACTGTGCTTTCCAGCTGCCTGTTAGTCACTAAGTAGCTATCTTGATGATGCTATCTACTGTTGCAACGTGGCAGAACTGGTTTTGAAGCCACCTTATGTAGCGGCCTAACATTACATCACGGTAACTAAACCTTCCATCTCCCTGTATCTTATCAGGCAGGCCCTGGATGATCTCACATTATTACAAGAATGAGTACAGCACAGTGACATATTTTGAGAGAGTTTCCATTCACTGTTTTTGTTGCGGTACATTGTTGTAATTATTCTACTCTTTTTGGCTGAAGGGGGTTACTATATTTGAGCAGAGGCTATAGCTCTGAGCACTTATGCTACATCTTTGAAATTTCATCAGGTCGAGCTGTCCTGGCCTGCTCCTGGTCACAGAGGACCTGCTGTTGATGAAGCAGCAGCAGAAGCCAGCTTAGGGTACGCTGCGTTCTTCATATTAAAGATATTTCTCGTGGTGAACAGAAACGGAAGGGTCTTGTTTGTAATAAACTCTTACTGAATTTTCACGGTTTTAGGATGGCCCTCACCTTCAGCACCCATCTAGGAAAAATATTAACCGGCTGGGAAAGTATGAGGGTTGACTGATATTCTCAGGACACTGATGTTGGATTTCACATAAACAGTATACTTTATCTCACCTATTTTTAGCATTCCTGCTCCACAGAGGAAAACCTGAACTGATGATTGAGTCAGATGTGACTCCTGGAAGGGCCCAGCACTGATCAGCAGCAAGCAGCCCGAAGGCAAGAGTTTTGCATGTTCATTTCCAGGTAGACCACAGGAGTGCGGGGGCAGCAGGGATGAGCTGCTGCCTTCGTCCCAGTGGACTGGAAATAGCTAATGAAGTCAGAATGCTAATTTTAAAAAAGGTCAAAACAATATTTTTTTTTTCAATTGAGTACTAACTGTGGACCAGAAGTTGTGCCAGGTTGTTTACATCATTATACCATTTGATATTTTTAAAAATAGAATTTATTTTGAGAGTGGAAGAGGTTTTCCCTACGTGGATCAAGGTAGAATAATCTGGAGAAAAGAAAATAGAGGGCAGGGATCTATTACTCGGAAGTAGAGTGAGGTTGTGTCTCCGCCCCAGTGGAACTCGCCAAGGAGCCTGACCAAGGCTGACTGAGGCACAGGAGATAACCCGTTCAGCCCGATGTTGCACACTGGCAGCCCCAAGCTCCATGAATAGACTCTGCAGGAAGAAACAGGTACCACGCGCTCCTCATTCTCCCTGCGTTCCACGTGACCTCACTCATTCTCTCTGCATCACATCCCTCCTGCCCACAGTTCTGCTGTCTTAGATACTCATAGCTAGATATTGTCATGCTAAGAATGGTCTCCAGAGATAAGCACTAGTTATTATGGGCTAAAGTACATACTAAATAAAACTCTGTTCAGTTAGTTCTTATAAAATATTCATGCAGAAATCTGGCACCCTAGAAATAAGCCGTGAACCCAAACACAATTAGCTTCAGATTCTTAAGAAACCATTGGAGACAGTCTTCGATTGGGTGAAATCAGTACACCACGAATGCAAAACTTTGTATAAGAGTATAGAATAAAGTTTAGTATCAGTTACTTGCTTGACTTAGTTGAGGTTTTTTTTAGATCAAAAAATGTTCATACTTTAAGAAAGCCCTAGCTATTAAAATAAGAAAGTTTGGAAGAGACTTGTATCTTTGGGAAATTCTCACAGGGCTTATGTATGTTACAAAAACTTACTCATTAAAATTATGGATGTGACACCATGAATATAATGGATTTGACATCTGGTACACTGCAGTGAGAAAATGTTACTAAGCAGAATGTCTGAACGATCCCTCTTAACTATGACCTTTGCATTGTAAAAATGTCATATAAATATCAGAAAAAAATTACAGTTTCCATTGGCTATATAAAATTTAATCTCTCAAGGCTTTCAAAAATGTTTTATTTCTTAGATATACAAAACATTTATTAAGTGACAGCTGTTTAGTAGTCACAATTAATAAAACAAAGGTTGTGGCTTCGAGAAAATTTTCTTCTTAATATTTTATTTCTCTCATTGGCAGAATATAAGAACTTGAGGTATGAAGTTGCTTCTTTTGATCTGAAGCATTTCCTGAATTGGTAGCTCAAATGCACCCATGTTCTGCCAACGCCTTTGGACGTGGAGGGTCCCATTGCCAGCAATGGCACTGAGCATAATGGCAGCAGGCAAGTTCGAGTTAGTCCCAAGGAAAGATAATTAATCCTGATTTCGATGGCAATTATTTCTTCATCGCTTTGTGGATCCAAAATCCATTCACTTGAGGTTGAATCTTTAATATCCATAAGAAGTGAAAGGTTTCTCATATTTGGAAAATTAATATTTAATGTTTTTCTAGAAATTTTACCTGACCCTTAGGGACATGACCTGAAGAAAATATGGATAATTAAAAAATATATAATTGCATAAAATAAGTACCTATATAAAAGTGTCTCAAATCCAAGGTGGCATATCTTCGAAAGCCTTGTTTTTTTAATTTAATTTTTCAAATTGTTTCCTCTAAGTAGAAAAAATGCAAGTGTACATTTATACTCCTACTCAGATTATCTTTTTTGTATGTCTCTCTATACATACAAACATATAATAGTGTTAAATGCATGATAGATTCTATCACAGTATTAGCTGTAATAGGATACATAAAACATACGAATCTACATTGTTTTGTCATAGAACTTCAAAAATTTTAAAGTAATTCACTAAAATTCATGACAAAGATCATTGTATTTGACCATAAAAGAATATTTGTGCAGGATCAAAGTTAAACAATAAATAATGTTAATTGTTTTGGGACAGCAACATACTCTAGTATTTGAGAGAAAGAAAATATATTTACATGAATCTTCTCCCTGATAGATTTTCTAAGTCATAACAAAGGGAATGAGATTAAGAGTCTCCCTGTGTAGAAACAAGAGTGATCCAGAGTGCAAGTCTTCCAAGGCAACTGGAACTTAAGGGCATGAGCCCAGTGAAAAAGGAGTTGTAAAAAAATCTCCCCCAAAGCTATACAAAAACATTGTCTTTATATCTTTGGTCAACTTTTACATTGCATAAGAGGGAAAAAATATCTGCAAGTGAGATTTTTAAGAAAAGCCTGAATTTTGGGACAGTCCGAATTTACCTACAGTGCAGGTGAAACTCCTGATAGTCTACCTGCTAAGAACTGCAGTTGCTCTTTAGAAGGCTCTAGAAGTAAAAAGGAAAATGAGAGACTTGGTTTCATGAGGTCAGTACTCAACAGGATCTAGACAATTTAATTGGCAGTCCTCAGTGGAAGAAGATATCTTAACTCAGTCTTTTATAGCATTCCTTCTGAAATACTGGCATAAGAGAAAAAAATTATGAAACACTAAGAATTTAGAAAAAGGAACAAATAAGAGATAAATTAATCAATTGTGGATGATTCACGGGAGACTGGATTTTTAGAGTTAGCCACCAAGCACTGAAAAATAGCTAAAGAAATAGCTAACAAGGGATTAAAACTTGAGCATTTCAAAAATAAAAGATCAATTCCATGAAAAGAATCAAATCATTATTTTAGGACTAATCAGTATCTGAAAATCTGAACTACATATATTTTTAGAGCACTGAATGCAGTAAAGAAGAGTCAACTAGAACAAATATTCATGGGAACATTTGCAAACTAAAATAAAGGGAGATAAAGGGAGAATATATACATATATTCGAGGATATCGACAAGTATAAATAGAACTTGGCTATTCAAATTTAAACTGGATCAAGTTTAAACAATCATGTTAATAGTTTTGAGACAGTAGCAAATGTAGGTTTATTTGAAACTGAATTTGGATCTTATACAAGTAGACATCCTTGAAATGTACAGTTCAAGGATATGTACAGTTATAATACAAGAGAGAAAAGATGGAAAGAAAATGAGAGAGAAAATATTCACCTAAAGAAAAACTGGGAAGGATTATTCAAAGTATGGAGGAAGCCATCAAACTACAGATTGAAGGATTTCACTGAAGTCCTGTGAGTTCGGTAAGAATTTGTTCTCTTGGTATAGTCCTTATCCATCTGAAAAAGTACATCCAGTTCAGAATTACTGCAGTTTGGTTTCAAAGTACTCGGTGAGTCCTATTTTTGATGTTCTCATTAAAAATAGAATTGAACAATAATATTTTGAAATATCACAGAGACCAGAATGTTTAGGTACATGGCTAGTTAATCAGTTCTCAAAGTTCTCAATAACAGGCTCATAATTAATTTGCCTTTGGAAAGACAATGGTGACACTAATGGCGCAAAATTCTAGTCAAATGAATGACCATTTTCTCCTTAGTTTCCAAACATCCCGAAGAGTATTTAAGTAGTCTTATATTATCTTTTGTGTAAGAGTTTTATACATTTTTAGATACTCAAAATTCTTCATCAGATATAAAAATTGTGTTCCAGGCACACAGACACAAAGCCTGGAATCTGGGGAGCCTGGAGCGGAGCGGGGAGTCACAGCATCATGCGCTGAGATCCGCCTTTAGTACCTGGAACTGACAAGGACGCATGCTCCGCAGCTTCAGAGAGGTGCGACAGAAGCAGAGGCAGGAGGAGCGACATCAGGGAACAGCACCGCCGGACACAGGAGAGGCCGGGAGAGACTGACTGGACCAGCCCGGGGAGGAGCTGCCCAGGCCGAGCCCAGGGGTGGGATTTAGGGTGGAACCGGAGAGCCTCTCCCGAGAGAAGGGCGCCTGGGTGCAGCTCTGACAGCCAGCCAGCTCCTAACCCAAGTTCCCCCGCTGGGAGAGGGCCGTGCGGTGGGTCCTCACAGACTGGGCCGGGTAGGACTGCACCCAGGAAATCTGGAGGAGAGTCCCTGGAGAAATAAGCACCGAGGGCACAGCGCGGAGACACTGACACTCGGCAGCACGCAGCCCACAAAGCACAATGCAGCCCAGCTCTGTCCTCCAGGGCCGCACCAGCGGGCTCCGCCGGAGAAGGTGCAAAGGCCCTGTGGTGGGTGCAGCAATGACCAGTGCAGAGTGCATGCAGGAAGGAACCCAGCCGGCTAGGTCCACCAGGCCTCCCCAAATTCAGACTGCGGGTAGACACAAGACCCAGAGGGCACGTCGGTGCATCTTTTGTAACTGTGTGGCTCTCTCTCTCTTTCTCTCTCTCTCTCTCTTGCTCTCACTCTCTCTCCCCTCCTTCCTTTCCTTTCTGCTCCTCCTTTCACCCAGTATATATTTAGGAGCTGTCTGTACGTACAACAAGGAGCCTGCGAGATAACCAGGCTTCAACCCAGACAGGACTTTTTTCGGAGCAAGTCAAGACAGCCGACCCGACCCCAGCACTGTGCACAGACGAGGGCTGCAGTACAAACTGGTGAGCGCCCGACGGTCGGCCTTCTCCCAGCTCGGCTCGGTGCAGTCTCACTTCCTACTCTAGCTCTTGTCTCCTACCGTATTCTCGCAAATCTTTCCACCAGCCCTCCTCTCCCATTATAAAAACAATAAGGGCAAAGTTGCATCCTTTTTTTTTTTTTTCTTCCTTCCATTTGTAAGTATGTTTTCTCTCCCTCTCCCCCTTTTTCCCCTCCCTTGTTGGTCTGGTTTGGTTGTTCTTTCTTTGATTCCTTTATATATTTCAACCATTTGGTTAACACATCTTTCAGGTGTCTCTTGCAAGTAGTCAAAACTCATTTTTTTATGCAATCTACTTTCCTTGGTCATTAATTAAATAATTCAGTTCATTTAGATTTAACTGCTAATGTTGTGACTCACCTCTGCCATCTCACACTGTGCTTGCACGATGGAATACTACATATTCCATATGAAAGCTTTTTGTTTTCGACCTTTCATTGGCTTTATTTTATAATTTCATTGTTATGTTTATCTTTAATCTGCTTCATCTTTGCTAATATTTCCTAATGCACTTGTGATCATCCTAAAAATTCCATGTCTCCTTGCCTTACTGAAATGTAATGTTTATTGGTGCCTTTACTTGTGCAAGGGACTTAAACCCATTACTTATTCTTTTTGTGGTACTTTTGTAGTTTAATCATGAAGCTACAGAAGCTATTTTCTACACTCAATATTTATTTATATGCACCCACAACTTTTCTTCCTGTGATTTTATTTTTATTTTTTACTTATTTCTCGTTGTACATTTTGAACTATTTTTGTTTTGCTTGATAAAAATATCTTGCAGTATTTTCTTTAGTGTATTTCTATTGATTGTGAATTCCATGTTTTTGTCTATCTGAAAATATCTTTATTTCTTCTTAACCTTGAAAAACATTTTGTGGGATACTCAAATTTTAGACCTTAAAAAATGCTATGGTATTATATCATGTCATATCATGTTAAAATAATTGTGCTTTCCAGGAGTTTATTTATATATTTCCTCTGGCTGATTTAGATTTTTCTCTTTGTTTTCAGTGTCCTACAGAGTTAGGATGTCTGTGTGCAGATCTCCCTTTCTTTGTCACTTCAGATCTGTTAGCTTATTCATTCTATGGCTTGACATAATTTATTACTTTTATTTGATTCTCTGCTCATACCTTAAACATTTCTGTCATAATCTTTCTGTGTTCTAGAATATAATTACACATATATTTAACCTCAGTATTGTGTCCTCTATGAATAATTTTTACCTTCCACGTTTAGTCTATTTTTGGTTTCTTTTGTTATGTACTTTCAACATTTTCTTCTGATCTGTATTTGTAAGTTCACTTCTTTTTATCTCATATATTTGTAAACCATAAAAACTCTATGTATTATTTTTGCATGTTTCAGTAGTATTATTTCTGCTTCAGTCTTTTTCGACTCCAAAAATATACCATTTCTTTAGTGAAAGAGAAAGTTAAATTTTTTATATCTATGTTGTTTTTAGTCATGTATTTTGATTCTGTTATCTGGAGGTAATATTCCCAGTTTCTGCCATCTATCATTTCCTCTGGCCTTCCATCATGTCATTATATCAGCATATGTCTAGATTATTGCTGATTTGTTCTAAACTTTGAATTTAAGTTATTATTTTACAAACAACTGAGTACTAGAATGTGGTTATCTTCTTGGTGGGAGGATTTATAGGCGTATCTGTCAGAGGTTTACAGAGAGAATAAATGTGGCATCATCTTGAGGCAAGAGTAGATTCCAGGAGTTTCTAGGCCTCTCACATGAGTCCTCTCTGGGCCCCTGTCTGGCAGGCCCTTTACTTCTCATGCAGCCTGTTAGTCAGCTCAGCTAGTCACGTTTCCAATGGACATTCTGAGAGTTTCACCACAGCCTCACTCTGAGCAGGATGTGGGCCTGGTTGTGTGTCTCCTGGCCAAGTGAGGGTCTGAAGAGTCCTGTTCACCCTCCACACTCTGTCCCTGGATCAGCAAGCTGATTGAATATCGATTGTGACTTCACTTGACCTCTGCATGTCTCCATTTACTCCTCTATAAAATGAGATTAACATTAGGACATCATTTCCAAGATGGTGGTGAGAATTAAATGAGTCAATCAGGTAGAACGGTTACTATCTGACACACAGTGCTTAAATCATTATCTACCAGTACTAGTTTCTTTTTTTTTTTTTTTTTTTTTTGGTGCTGGGGGTCAAACTCAGGGCCTTGTGCTTGGCAGGCAAGCACTTTAACCACTGAGTTAAATCCCCGGCCTCTTTATGACTTTTTGAGACAGGGTCTTGCCATGTAGCTCAGACTGGTCTTGAACTCATTATGTATCCCAGGTTGGCTTGAACTTGTGGCGACCCTTCTGCCTCAGCATCCCAAGTGCTGGAATTACAGATGCCACCACATCCGGCTATCTATTAATACTATTTATAATGGTAACTTCCCTTCATTAATTGATTTCGGTAGTCTCACTTCACTCCTCTTGCTGAAGAGTTGCCCATATAACTCAGAATGGTTTAGCAGTTTTATTCCACAAATATTTATTAAATCATTTTATGGGTTAAAGGATGTGTTAAGTTAGACATGGGCAATTTCTGTCCCTATTGATTTTGTTGGAAAGCAGGAAAGATTAACCTACACAGTAAAGAGAGATGATTATGAAATAGTTAATCTATTCAAACATTTCTCAAATAAGATTTTTACAACATTTCTTTGTGCTTTGTTTTCCAATAACAAATGTTATTCTCAATTGACAAATCATAATGCGTGCATTTATGGGTACAGCATGATGTTTTGATAGATGTATGCTGGGTAGAACACCGAAACCAAACTATTTACCACGCCCGTCATCACACACACACGTCACAGCTTCCAGTGGTGTGACTGAGTGCCAAGGACTCTTCCCGTGGTGAGCGAAAAGCCTGTAAGTACAACCAGCAGACCAAAGAGTGAAATTTGGTCAATTACTTGTCTGCGGTACGGACAGCAACCGGGATAATTTCCAAAGCAGCATCTCTTTCTGAACAAAGAGACCAACAAGGTTTTCTTGGAGGCTCACATGCATGTTCGTTTTGGAAATGCTCGTTTGGTTGGGCTCATAGTCAAGCATGCTGAGTTCAAGGTCATGCATCTTCATGTGTCACTTGTTCAGAACATGGCAGATGGGAAATGGGAAACTTCCTGGGCAGAAAGCATAGATGACTGTCCCTAAAATTGCCTGCCTGGCAGCTAGCAGCAGCATACCTGATATTCACTAAGCAATTTGGAAATGTATGACATAACATCGATAGCTAGTATTCCTCCAATCTAACCGAAACTTTGAAGCCCTGAAAAACCTCTCGCCACTACCACCCTCCCTGTCTGCCCCCGCTCTGAGCCTCATGAAGTCACCAGAAGTACTGAGCTTCAGTACTTCTGTAAACTTGACATTGATAGATCCTGGTGAAATTGAGATTTTACAAGATTTGCATCGCTGTACTTGGTTTTCCTTACAGGTACCATCCAAATAAATGCTAACTTCACAGTTAAAATATGCAGTTTTTCTAGGGAAGAAGTTACTATTCACAATGAAATAAGATGCTGATGGTAAGGGTCTAATTCTATTGTAATTGCCCAGTGGATGTAAACTAAATTACAATATTTGAAGGGTAAATTTTTATATAGCTTTGTTTTCTCATTTCTTCTTGTTCTATTTTGCTAAGCATTAAAGTTCTCTAGTAAAATACAGAGTTAATTTACATAAGAAGGTAAATACCAAATCAATCATTTCTTCAGACAACTAGTCATAAATTAAAGCCTTAAATTAATGAAATGTCACATTAAAATAAAGAATAGTGCTGAAGGGACAGAAAATCACCATGATTAAGGGTGATTTGGACGACATGTTCGCTGATTAGAACCACAGCTTGTTATATCCTGATATTAAGCAAGGTATAATTTTTCACAATGAGATATTTTTCTTTAGAACTATTACCTACTGCATATTTTGATTTTACTCTACATGCTATATTACCAGCACACAGAATATTCCAATTGTCTCCATGCAAATTGCCTCAGAAGTATCTCTGGTGAGGAAATCGGCATTTTTTGTTAGCAGAGATCCAAGTATCTACTTCAATTTTACAGTTAAATGAATGAACATGAATGCGTATGTCACCCGCATGATAATCAGGAATAGTGTATTGAGTATTCTCTTATAACTGTACATTTATAGAGGTCCTTGAAATTGTTTGTGATTTTAGAAGTTAACTTGTGAGATGTGGGACACTTGCCTACCCTATTATTTAAGTCTCTCTTTATTTTAGAAGCTGAATACCTAAATGTCTCTTCTGTCTTCCTACTTGCGTTTCTAGTTGTTTTCTAACACCAGCAAGGGATACCAGAAGTGATGGAAGCTGGCCTATCCATACTGCAGCCAATAAAGAGTGAAATAATCTCTAAAGAAAGTTTAAAGACATAACAGATCAATCAAAATCGATCTAAACGCATTGGCAGTTCCAAAATGATGTCAATAACCGTAAGATCCAGCTCAAATACTTTTGTTAGGGTAAGTCCTAAGTCATCGCTGCAATTTAATGAGGTCTATAAGCCTTAATATACAGTGCTATTTTTTTATTTTTATTGTCCAATGAAAACTAAACAGATGCAGTGTGAGCAAAATATACATTGAATCTCCACCTTGAAAAATTATTACAGTAAAATGTACATTGCCCCTAATTTCCCTCAAAATACCCCCCGTCACTTTGGACTCCCTTATCCAGCCCTTCTTGCCATTTCTGAAGCAGTTCTGCAAGTTCTCTTTCCTTGAAGAGTCATGGTCAGAACCATGATGAGTGCTGCCACCATCCAACAAGGGAAAGGCAGCCTGGTGCAAACTGCGGAGCGACCGCACGCACCCAACTCTCCCGCTCCGGGACTGTGCGACGTTTGGCGCTACCCGGAAGCCAAAACCGCCGTGAAAGGTAAAGGTTTTGAGAGGTTGAGGACGTTGAGGCAGCCACGACAGCACAACTAAAGACCCTGAAAGTAACAGGGTGGTGTTCTGAGGAGGACTGATACAATGTGTCTTTCACTGTAAGGAGTTTTTAAATCCTGCATTCACCGTGTTTTCCCATCATGCATCACACACGCACTTGTGCACTTCCAGTTCCTGACGCACGTGGGCGTCAGTGCGTGGCACGGCTTGGAGCCCAGTTCCTTTCCCGCCTTCTCTGGACTTCATGGTTTTGGGTTCAGAAGGGCTTTGCCATGTTCAGGGTCTTTCTCGCTTGCTTTGGCTCCTTCTGCACTCCCGGGTCCTTTGCTTACGCCCCTATTGAGTCCTGTTTCCAACGTCCCTTGAATTGCATGAGAAGTTTGTGTTTCTCATACTTCTTCTGGTGGGTTCAGACATTCCCTTGTCTGTACTGTTCCCAAACACTCGAATGCATTCTTTGAACGTTGTTTATTAATATTATATATTTATTAGATACACACAAGTTCAAGCGAATGAAATCGTTTCATGCATGTATTTTATACTTAAAAACACACACAAAAACTAATTCTACCAAAAGGAAACACAAACTCTAGATGTAGAAAATACCATTTAAAAATTCAAATTACTGTTTGAAATATCTTTTTGTGGAAAAGATGTATTCCTTGGAACAGTCGTCTATATGTTTTTGGAAAAACATACAAAGATTTTAAAAGTCTAGTCCAACAATATACTAGTAGAAACAGTTTCTCAGGCCAAAGATAACTAATTAGGTAAAGTTCTTGGGGAATTTTTATGAATCTTTCTTATTATTTCAACTTCCTACGTATATTTGCATTAAAAATTATATTTTGAATTCTCTTTGTTCTTCTCTTCCATCTGTGAAATCATCTCTTAACTGGGTGTTTCCAAGGAGTTTGGTTTATTGAAAGAACAGAGAATAATTTGCAACCAATCTAACCATCAGCTGCTCTGTATCATCTATATTTAAATCCATGCTAACCACGATCCCCCACAAATAATAATCATTTTAAATTTATGAGCTTTGAATTAATGAAAATATATGGTAGTTATTTAGTGGTACTAGCTAATCAGATTGAGTACAGCAGTAAAAAGAAAATGTTCTAAGTATACCAAGAATAAATTAATTCAGGCACAGGAATTTTAAAATATTTAGATAAGTGGCTTTGAAGTGAGAAAAATTGTATTGCTATAGAAATGGAGACATATTTTCTAATATACTTCCAGCATCACTAAGAGGGGCTAACTTTCATGAGCAATCGTTTTACATCAGAGACTATTTTAATTGCTTTATTTGCGTTATCATCATTAATCCTTATTAACAATCCCGTGAAGTGGGAACAGTCCTATCCTCAATTTATGAAGCCGATAAAGATTCTAGAAAGTGAAGAACTTGCCCTGAAGGCAAGTAGTTGATAGGAATTCAGTCAGTCGGACTCCAGAGCTGAAAGTTTCTGCAGTCACCGTGCAGTAAATAAGTCTGCAAGGTTAACTGCCGACGGCCCCCAGGGTGACACGTTAGGGAGAAGAAGCTTTTTGTTATTATTTGTATTACAGATTTTCATCAGGATATACAGTAGTCATTCCACGCATGGAATAGAAAGCATTCATTAAATTTCAATACTTCCAATTATGAACCTTTAAAATTAGAAGTTAAGATACATTTAATTTCTGGGTAGCTAAAGACAGTGCCAGATGTTCAAGTTCACCTCCCCTGATATTTTCTGTCAAAAATAAAGCAGAACAAAAATAAGCAACGCACACACTTAGGCGCAAACACAAAGAGGAGTGCACAATGTCTCAATGTGACGTGAAGACAGAGAATGCACATAGTTTAGCATAAGACCAAAAATGTAAAATATAGCACCCCAATAAATACCACCAAGCCGTCGCTCATCACCCAGCATGTAAGGAGGAAAGGCGCTGACTGAGGGCCAAGGCAGACGGGGGTGCCATCAGCAGCCCCCAAGCTGGCCTAGCACCCCAGAAAGGAACGGCATCTACCATAAGTGTGAAACAAGAGACTAAGTAATATAGTAGAATCGGTTTTGTTTTGTTTGGAAAAATGTACCAACTGTACCAACCACCACACAACTTATCAAGAAAGTAACTGAGTAAAGACACACCAGGAACAAGATATGTCTAAGGGAACTAATCACTGGCAGCAAGATTTCTTCTTAAATTCTGAGACCATTTTACAATACAAAATGCAACTAAATTTGAATAACATTGACATATAAATAATAAATTGGCAAACTCCAAGATAACAATTGCTTCAAGCAAGAATCATCAAATGGATAGACTCTGAGGATTTACTGAGCTGAAAACTGTACATAATCTCAAACATGTCCTAAGAATATCTTTATTAATTATGAAGGGAATAATGAGAATTTTTAGTTATTTTGCACCACACCATTTTTACCAAGTGATCAGAATTAAGAAGATAAATGAAATAAATCAGCATTATGTTGGTTTGGTGACTATACAAAAATGGGACGTTGCTTTGGTTGTATTTTTGTCAACAGCGCACTGAGTTTAGCCACAATGAGACAGCAGACAAGACCCAAGGGATGGACATTTTACAAAATAATGGTGCTTTTAAAAGGAGATAGTTGTGAAAGACAATGACTAAGAAATTGTCTGAGCTAACAGAGACGTGAATAATGGAATATCTTAACCTGGATTAGACTCTGATCTAAATGAACTATTTTAGAAAGACAATTGGAAAAAAATTCAAATGAGTTTTGAGACTAATTGATAGAGTTTTATCATTGCCTCTTTCTTGGTTTTGATAATGAGTTGTTATTATGGCAGGAACTATCATTCAAAGTAGTTGGGTGGTGGATTAATAGACAATTTCTGCAATATTTTCTGCAAATTTGTTGCGGGTCTGACTTTATTTAAAACAAAAAACTGAAACTGTAATCTTTACTAAGTTTTAAAATGTAGAAATTTTAGAATACAAAATAAGTTAATCTCAGATCATGGCAAGCAATTTTTTAGATAGATTCAAGAACTGTACAACTCAACAATGAGGAAAATATTAATAGATTTACTAAATTTCCTACTTTGTTTCTGAGATATAAAGGAAAAATTTTAAGAGTAAAAATTTTGAGAGTAAAATTTTAAGATATATATATGTATATATGTATATATACATATACATATGTGTGAAATGAAGGTAGTTCTCCTGAAGAAAAAATGAAGGCGATTGACAAAATATATTGTAAGGATATTTACTTTAGAGGTTGAACTTTATGGTCAGCTAATTAATCAATGGAAATTTGTATCATTGTAACTATCTAAATATTTTATGTTAGTATTGAAAGCAGACATTTGTATAAGACATAAATATATCTATACAATACAGTAGTTTTGCTTTGAGAAGGATAAAGTGTTACTACCAAATTATCACTTCACAGACTTTGGGGGGAGATTGTTCATTTCTAATTTAAGGGAAAAGAATGAGAAATTTGGAAGCTGATGAAAAGCTTTATTTACTCACTTGCATATAAACATGAAAAGGTATATTTTCTTTAGGGCAGTTATATCCTGTGAATCTTTCTTTAAACTATCACTATGAATTTAAGAAAACTATACAGTTCTGAATATAATAAACAAATTTGGCTGCCACTTTAAGTAGCAAAAGCATCTGAAATCTGTATTTTAAAAAACATTAATCCAGGGTTATCTCTAGCTGACAAATGACGGCATGCCAGCTTTTAGCAGTTAATGATACTGCCCCACACGGGCCTTCCTCTCATCCACAGGACAACCGGCCAGCAAGTAACTGAGTTTAGCTTCCACTGTTTCTCTTAAGATTTAGAGAATTTGGAACTGTACATTATGGTGTGATATTAAGGTTGTAATGCAGTGGATATGCATAAAATTCAGTCAGAGGATTTATAAGTAAATCACTTGATAAGAAGGTGATTTTTAAACAAAGCTTTTCATTTACTTTTTAAGAACCAGGAACTTAAGGTAAAAAATCTAAGACACCAAAGGTAAACTGTGAGCATGTGTAATTTGTCTGTAGGTCAAATTTTAAAAATGGGCCAAATGTCAATCAATATTTATTGTGGAATCAAGAGAGATCCTGGGTAACGCAGCACAGTGACAGCTCAAAATGCAGTAAACGCATCAGTGATGGCAAGTGCACAGCAGGACACTGTCCACCTGCACATTCAAAGCGGCAACAGCAGCGTCTTACCATTTCAACACAACCCGCCATCAGGATGGAGCCGAACAACTCCTGTTGGGGCACGACAAAACACACCACATTTAACCTGACACACTCTTCTGAATAAATGTAAGAGGATTTCAGTGCAATACTTCAGGAAAGGTACCATTTCAATCAAGTATCTTTTAGAACAAATGGAATGATCTCATGCCAATGATACCATGAAAGTTTTGACCAAGTCATACTATATGCATAATTTAGAGTTGGATGTGTTTCTTTTTTTGTTTGTTTATTTTTTGTTTTTGTTTTGGTTCTGGTGCTGGAGATTGAACTCAGGGCCTTGCATTTGCTAGGGAAGCGCTCTACCACTTGAGCTAAATCCCCAGCCCTAGAGTTGGGATTATAAACAGATGCATATTTAAAAATTGCTTTCTCCCTGGGGATAAATTTTAAAAATTACATGAAGATAGAAAGCTACA
The DNA here is from genome assembly GCA_004026905.1 of Hystrix cristata. Lineage (NCBI taxonomy): Eukaryota > Metazoa > Chordata > Mammalia > Rodentia > Hystricidae > Hystrix > Hystrix cristata. The sequence continues at coordinate 96,183 of PVJO010002215.1, read as the reverse complement.
ACTTTTAGAAGCATATAATACTGAGAAAGAATAGCTAAATGGGTTATTGTAAATTTTTAATTTTCTGTACAATAAAGCTGGAATAAATTGCCCAGAATTCTATAGCATAGTGTCACTCTTAGGAAAGTGAATTTATCTCCAGGGTTGCTTGTTGTGTCAGAGTAATTACTGCGAGTGTCTCTTTTATTCTCAAAATGAAATGTCCCAGTTGAGAAAATAAATTAATAATGTGATCTCCATCCTGTGATTTACATAAAGGGGCACAGGTGACTCAGCAGACCTGAGGAATTGCCAGCTAGCTGGCAGGCAGCATCCCGTGGTCCTCATTAGCCCACCTGCATGTTTTAGGCAAATGCCACACATTTCATCTCACACCACGTAAGGAAAAGAAGCCCATGGACTGGAGAATTAAACAAAAAGAAAACAACCCGATTTCTTGAGAAGCTTGTCACATTGCAATCAGCTAACTAGCAGTATTGAAAACTTTTAGAAATGCTGATCAGCCTGCCCAGCATGTGAGGATTCTGCACTTAAGATTCGGAGTTGACTGTGGCAGAAGGATCACAAGTTGGAGCCTACCCTGGACAATTCAGCAAATTAGCAAGACCTTGTCTCAAAATGAAAACAAACAATAAAAATAAATGGCTGGGAGGTAGCTGCGTGCAAAGACCCAAGGTTCACTCCATGGTATCAAAAAAAAAAAAAAAAGATTCCAAGTGATTCATAAATACATTACAGTTTGGAGGCCACAGATTTAGAAGCCCCTGTGTGACCTACATGTGAGTCCAGGCTTGCTGCCCTCCGGATCCTCAGGGCTACAGACATCGCCAAGGCAGCGTTCCTCTGGACCCTGGCTGGTAGAGCAACTATCATCCCCAATCTGAAAATGGAGGAGTTGTTTGCAAGGTGAAATTCTACACCTTTATGTATGAGTTCAACACCACACACAAAGCTGCCTGCGGCATCGTACTGGTGCTTCTCACAGTTCCAATCAGCATTGTGGCCATCACCCGGAAGGGGTAACACAGAACCCGGGGTGCAGACAGAGTCATTTCCAGGAGACCCACCCATGAGGAGGAAGGTTCCTGCCTACTGAGTCAGAGGCTTTCTTCCTTAGGAAAATGTATCTTCAATAGAGAAGCTTTATAACAGAACAGGTTTCACTTCTGTTCACACTACGCTCTGAGATAAACCCTCTGATTCAGTGTCCCAACAGAATGCATTGTATCTTCCACCCCAAGGACAGGTCAGAAATGGGATTCTGGGGGGCCCGTAGGTGGGGAATGAAAACTATTATTTTTCAAAGGAGTATTTGCATAAAAGGCTTGAAACAGATTCAAATTTTCTTTTAAAATTTTTCAAAATAAATAATCACAAGAACATCTTTAAGAAATATTCTTAATAGCAATAAATTTTCAAACTGCTGTTGTTTGCAAGCTAAGTTCCAGAGTTTTTTCAGCATTCAGATATAGGGAAAATATTCACCTTAGGCTCCAAAATGCCCTTAGGGTCACCACGTGCAGAGAAATCATTCAAAAAGGCAACACGTGGAAGTATAGCAATTAACCGCTAGTGAGAAAAACAAACATCTCTGATTAACAGGACCAGGAACAGCAAACAATAAAAAAAGTAAACCTAGCATTTGCACTAATATTTCAAAGAGCACTGGGATGGGGTGTGGCTCAGTAGTGAAGCACACGACCAGCATGCTCCAGGCCACAGGTTCAATCCCTAGCATATTTATATATAATATATATATTATATATATATATGAGAAAAGAATAAAAAAGCGATTGTTTTTGTGCTAAAAACTCATCCTAATACCTTGAAAAACATTATGTGCAAAGATTCATACGAGGTCAAAGTCCCTTTGAAGGGGATGGCTTTTTTCCCAGTACACAAGTGTCACTATTAGCTCCTCAGCACCGAGGACCTGTGTACTTTTGGGACTGAGAAACGAAAGCCTGAAGTGTTGCACCTCGACAGGACAGCTGGAGAAACAGGCTGAGAACCAAGATCTCTCTGACCTCTGCCCGAGTCCTCTTTGCCTCTCATTGTCCCCTGAAGCCCAGGGAGAGAATTTATCAAGATGTTGCATTATTTACCTAAAGATCCACCAAAGAGGAAAGTGATGGCCAACAAATCTCCTTTCTGACATTTCAGTAGCCAGTTTCCTATGAAACTCCTTCACATGAGAAGAAAGTGAAAATCAAACACCACACTTAGAGCCCAGAGTGGCTGTGTTCCAGGTCATCGTCTGCTGAGCTCATTCCGTCTCTAAAACTCATTTTCTTGTCCTCTGAAATTGCCTACAGCCACCTCCTCCAATGAAGAAGAGTTTTCAGCCCCAACCATCTGGCCGTCATGCGTGTCCTAAGATGTGTGTTGTATGTGTGCACGTTCATGACTCCTTTATGTTTTCTCCTGTTCCCCAGTCGCTCCTTGCAGAGATGCTGGCCATGAAGACAGGGCGATAGAGACTACTTTGTTTCTGCCTCCGCAGCACTATCACCTGCACTATGAGCCATGTATAAAATCATTCCGTCCTCGGATCCTTTGGAATCCACTTGTGATAATTGGTCAAGTCTTAGGCGAGAGTCACTGCACGGACATCTGTTGAAATATTTGATCATCGATACTTGATTATCATCACATTTTCAGGAGCTTGCCTTAGAGAATTCAAAATGAATAAAGCCTCTTCCCTTCTGCAAGTTGTGTATGTTACACTAAATTATTGCAAGCACTTATTATGCAAGTTGGAAAATTTTCCCAATATCAGAATCAATATTGTAGCCCATTGTTCCCCAGTTAGTATCAGACTCTTCAGTCCCTTTTCTGTTTTTTTTAGTTTTCCAATGGGAAGGTGATGACGGTAAAATTCATTCAGGGGAAAGAAGAGAGCGATAGAAATGATTGGAAGACATCAGGGATGAATAAAAGTAACATTTGTTTAAATCAGTATAAATACCAAATATCAAAGCAACAAGAAATTTGTTTTTACATTATAGTCATCATCCTAAAATTCAAATACAAATACATTTTCCGTGCTTTCAATTTTTATTTTTTAAAAAGAAAAATAAGCCTGATGATTCCTCTAGTAAAATTCTCTACTTGAAGAACCAGTCATGAGTTAAACCAGTCAAGGATCCCTCTGGGAGAAAAGAAGGATCACATTTCTATACGAGAAAAAAAATGCAGAGTGCTCTAAATTCTAGGTCAGCTTGTACTGTAATGCAGGTTACTAAAAATGTTGCCTGCAGTGTGAGACATAAATATAAACCTGGAGTGAAAGTCAGGACCTAAGAATTAAAGAGAATTCCCTTTCTTTGTTCTTCTGTCTTTCTGTTTTTCTTTTATGCCAACAAATGCCCCCGCCCTGCTTCTATTCCCTTTCTTCTGTACTCACTCATTTTCCCTTAGAAATCTCTCTCACTGTGTGTTTTCCTGGTCACACCCTTCTCTTCTCTTATACCCCACGTTGGGTGTCAGCCTCTCTCTCTGGTGTCTGTCCTCCAGTCCCATGTAGTACTCCACTTTCATCCAGAAACACATTTTCACAACTCCAACTCCAGCACTGAAACGTACACACAGGTGCACATTTACGATGCAATGTGCAGAAGAAGGCGTTTCCATCTTCTGCAAAGTCTAAAGCATTTCTGGTTTCCAGAAAGTGAGCTGAGTTCTCTGCAGGCTAAATAGAAATAGAGTGTAACAGGAAAAGATCACAGACAATGAGGATAAAAATTTCAATGTTAAATGATGAAAACAACTTCTCATTTTAAGGTGATGTGATTGATGATCCTACGATGCTGTCAAACAGCATATCGTGTTAGTTTTTCCTAGACAGTACGCTGTATCCCTGCAGAGTCAAAACACTAACACACCTGAAGAATGCAATTAGCATGATCTTGTTCTTTTCTTAGAAAATATCCTTCTAAATTTTGTTTTGCCATATTTGCCTATGTTCGCACATCAAGCTTGCTGCTTAGTGGTTCAAAGGATCTCCCCACTTTTAGAATCCCTTATTCCAAAATTATAATCGAGTATAATAAATACATTAGCATATTCTTTTTAAAATGATGATCAGTAAGTCAGGAATGTGTTGTGCCTCTGGGTGAAGTGAGCAGATTGCTTGTCTAACACACACGCTTTCCAAAATTCTCGTGCCTCTGGTCACAACTCTCCCTCACACCTCCAAACCCTACTCTCCATTCTTATCCTCAGTGACGGGCCTTGCATCCTACTTTGATGAAAAGACAAAGCATCTAGAGAAGAACTTCAGTAAGCCCCAAATCCGTATCTATTCCTGCACACCCATGCCCTTGGTTCACAGCTTACGGATCTCCGCGCCCAACTGTGCGGGACCACATGAAATCATTGCTTCGACAGTTCCCTCTGATCTCTGCCCTTACGGCCTCGCTTGTTTTCACTGTTCTAGCTCACATCTGCAAATTTCATTACGTCTTCCAGTTCTTTCTCTGGAACCAGCTTTTCTTGCCTCCTCTCCTTGTAACCAAGCAATGAAACAGAAAATGGAGCTCTACTTATTCTCGTCAATCTTTCTCCTTCTTTTTCAGTCTTAAAAAGAGTGACCACTTTAACCACAATTAACCTTCTTTTATGCCCCCTAAAGTGTTCTTGTCCACTTCCTTGTTATTGTTATTGTTTGATAATGTCAAATCAGGTCTTGGAATCTAAGGAAAACATGGCCAAGGTCGTGCCTAACATCTCCAGTCTGAAAATACAGAGAACAGAGGAAAGTTCTGAGGAGAAATTCCAGCTCACATTGCATCCTGCCCGACTCTTTCCAACTTTAACATCAGCAAAGGAATCCAAATTGTACGAAGAAGTATAACATCAATTTTATCAGATAGCTTTGACCTTTCTTCATCAATGAATTTATGTGTTGTTATTGCTTTTAAATTATTGTGTATGCATATTATTTTTATATGTTTAGATGACCTTTACAAAGCAGTAAACTTGTTCCTAACTACTAGCTATAATTCTAACTAAAGAACTTTGTACTGAGATCATTTTCATACATATAGGATAGATAGTGATGTTCCAGCTGCTATTTGGCATATGTAATCTATATCCTCCTTATATTCTAGCTAACATAACTTACATCTTATAGCAATTACTTTCTAGCATATTGTGATTTTATTGAATGTATTAAGTTAAATGCAGATATATTTTAAATAAATACTAGCTAAATTATTAACTTATATATTGAACAACATTATTCTTCAGTAACTGAGGATAAATGAATATACTTCTAACCAGTACATTTATTGAGCTCCTACTATGTTCAGGGAACTTCTGTGGGCATAGTTTAGATATGAACATCTCGCAGTGTAATGCACTGAATTCAGTTCTGTAAATAATATAGCAACAAATATAAACTAAAAAGATAATCTGGCGTATGAACTAAAGTGTGATAGTAGTTTACTTTTACTTGTGTTTTCAGGGGAAGATAGTTCCTCCAGCTAAGAAAATCAGAGGATACTTCTACATGTAAAATTCTTATGATATTCCAGGTACATACACATTACACATTTTCTCATTTAACATCAAAATACTTCATATAAAAGACAGATGTAAATCTTATTAATAAGATTTTTGTAAGGTACATCTACATGACAAGAGATAAATGGAACTCCAAAATAGTTTATTCTGATTTCATACCTCATGTTATTTCACCTGTTATGATTTATAAAAAAAATGTTATTTGAATTGATTTTGAAAGAAAGGTGAATTGAATATAGGGAATGGAAAGAAGGGAGAGAATTTTGGGTTCAGAAAGGGCAGGAACAAATACAGAGACTGGAAATGTTAGGGCAGCATGGAAAGCACTGGGAGGCTTGCTCCGCTTGGACGTTAGACATATGAAGGGAAGTTGGGTATTTATCTTGTGAAGGTAATTTGCTCCAAAACCCTAAATATCCTTGCACGTTGTGATAAAGACCGCACTCCTTGCTAGAGGTATCTGGAAGTGTTTGCAAGTTTTCGAATAGATAAAAAGAAGTATTGAGACTGCATTTAAGGAACACAAGCAGATACATGGTGGCAACCAGATACAAACAGAACACTATCAGGACCTGAACTGGAGCAACAGGGACTCAGTGACGGGGAACTCGTGAGGATGGATAGTGAAGGAAGAGACACTCGAGAGAACAGAGAAAGGCACGTTATTGCACTTGGATAAGATACGAATAAAATCAAAGTTGGATAAAATCAAAACTGAGAAGTGACAAATTAGTTATTTGAAAAATTATTAATAACAAACTATGAAATATATTTAAAATACTAAATTTTTTCTTAATACTATAATAAACAAAGAAATAGTGGAGAACTGAGAGAAAAGGCTAGTATGAGGTCAAAAATATTAGTAGCTCAACTTCATAGAATGACAGACTAAATAAAATAAAAATGTAGTCTGTTTATAAAAGAAATTAGTTGAATAAAGTATTTGGAAGAGATATCAAAGATAACTGCCTCAAACTGAAAAATTCTTAAAAAGAGCAAGATAAACATTTTAAAATGTATAATGTCACAAAATATTTTCAAATAAATATTAAAATTGTGTCAGATTTTGAATAAAAGTTTCCAAAGATACAGTTTAAGGGGCAACTACTCATTTATAATCTTAGTTTCTTAATAAAATATAAGCTACCAAAATAAAACAAGAATTAATATATCCTCAAAAAAACTCATTTTCAATCATACTTATTCATTATCTGAGAACAAACGGAACAGTCAGAAGATTAACCCCGATTTAAGCTAAAATAATATATTTGGGCAGCATAAATAGCTTCAAATCAATAAAACTCCTCTTATTTTTCCAGTCAAGTCATTTATACTATCGCAATATTGCAAATGGAGTACTTAACTTCAGGTCAGGAAAGATCACTCTAAACTGACCTCTGACTTTAGCAGGTTATAATGATCGTACCAATCTCACCACAGTTTTTCTTCATATACTTGTAAGATGCGGAAGGGTTAAAACAAGAGGGTTAAAGATCAATACACTCTCAGTAAAAGAGATTAAAACTATACATTTTTTCAACTAATTAAAACCAAACAGGATACTGTCATTTATGAAATTAAGAGTGCAAATCATATTCCTAAAAGTTCCTATCCCACTTCCGTTGTCAAGAAAAATTCTTCCTATAATGGGTGATTCATCCTTCTTTATGCATATCATGAGTTTTTACCAAATATCACGTTCTTACATGTATTTGATGGTCAGCTACTCATATTCCTTGCTGTATATTGTTTCACTAATGAATGTACACATTTTTCATTATTAAATCAATATACTTAATAGATATTTGAATTGCTTCTGTATTTGACATTATGTATATACCTTAACCATGAATATCTACATCTTCTGAACATTTTTTTAGAATCATTTTGGGCATATAACCAACTACTGATTCAACAATGTGAACTTCTTTCAACTTTACTAGGTAATACCAAATAATTTTCCACAATAGTTTGACAAATTTAGAGAGTGAGCATTTGTACCGCATCCCTTATTTGTTACACTTAAATTTCTGCCAGTGCTGTGGTTAAATGGTGTCTCACTGTAGTATTAATTCCTAATTCCCTGATTTATGGTGACATTGAAAACGTTTCTTGCAAAATAGTTGTTTGTTGAAAGTAGTCTGCCCATTTCCCATTATATTTTTCTTTAATACTTACAATATTCAGATCTATACAGAGCTTTTTCAATATTTTCCTATGATTATAATCCACAAAGTATTATGCATATTTCTTTAGACTAATTCCTCAATATTACAAAATTTTTGGTTTCCAGAGTAAATGTTGACTTTTAAAATTTATATTTTTATTTTTCTGGTTAGTAAAATTGTGGCTGAACTTACATATTGATTTTTTTTGTCCAAACCACCACTGAACAATCTAATCCTAATTATGTATCTAGTTTCTACCCATATATGTATACTATATGAAAATAATGATAATTTGATTTAATTGTGTTCCAATATTCTACTGTGTAGTAAATGTGTTCCCACAAGCAAATTTAACTAGGTCACGATTTCTTATTATTTTTCAATAAATTGTGGCTCGGCAGCTGGCGCCAATTGGAATTTTGCTTTTGTGTTTCCTCACAGTACTTTTATCTCAGGAGTGATTGACTTGCCATCACTCATAAAATCAGTGAGAGATTTCCCACGTGTTTATTTATGATCATTTGTATGACATCACGATTTGTTTTTTCTTTAAATGTTTTTTGGAACCCACTGCTAGAACTGTTTATAAATTGTTTGATATTTATCAGAAGACTTTTAAACTGACGATTCAGTTAGTCTATTGGTTAACTCCTTTCCGGTTCATTGCTCCTCTTCAGCTAATTTTTGTAAAGGCCTCCCAGGGATGTCCAGTTAATACACCCTCTTGCCATATCCGCCTCTGCAGCATCCGTACTTGCTTCATTCCTCCTTAACTGTATTTGCACCATCACTTATTTTCCCTCTGATGATACCTGCCAGAGATTGAGCCATTACATTTTATTTTACATTTAAGAATGACTTTAATAATATGACCTTAATTATTTATTTTTATAATGTATTACAGTTTTGCTTTTATCTTTTCTTTTTACTATCTTAGCATTCGTTCATTCATTTTCAGCTTTTTCCCCTTTGTCCTAAACGTATTCGTTTCTTATGACATTACTTTACCTGCATCCCACAAGTATGGAATGTGGGGGGCTTTTTGTACTGGCAGTTCTAAGTACAATTTCCATCAAGACTTCAAGTTGACATAAATGATTTCCTATTGTATTTCACTGGTAAAGTTAGGTGGAACTTATTTTTTACTCTCTTATTTTTTTGCTCTTGTATTATCAACCTAATTACGTTGTTGTTATTGAACACTATCTGAAGGTGAGCAGTATGAAAATTTGGAAAGATGCACTTGATATTATAAAATCCATCTTGAGAAAGTTCTCACAGCTGCAAAGAAACGAATGCTGTATCGTGCACTACTTCATTTCATATATACTTTATTTCACAGTCAATTGTGTGCGGTAGTTCATGAATTTTGCTGCTGTGTTCAAAAACTTTTTTCTTCTGTTTACGTAAAGTGTAATCTGTTCCTTGTCTTCTAGATTTCTAGATTCAGGTAGTTGGTCCCTGATCTTTCTTCTTTCTTTATGAAGCATGTAGAGCCCCCCGAAATGTTCACTCCATTGCACAAGTTTTCATTTGTTGTGTTTTCATCTTTATTCACTTTGTTACACTTCATGATTTTTATTTTTATATCTTCTTTTAACCCACTGGGTGTTTTCTAGTTCCTAAATATTTGCAGGTTCTAGAAGTCCTTTACAGCAAGCTATGAAATTCTAACACTGCTATCATTGACTTACCAGATTGCTTTGACATTGTGTCTTTTTAAAATGTTTCCCTTGTTGATGCTAAATTGCTTGAAAGAACATAGTACATTTCACATCCAAGTCAAACTGGATAAAGCAAGCACACACTAAATCCAACTGTGGTACAGGTCTTGGTCCACTGGCATTGTCTTCTTTTTTCACATGTTATACTTTGTTAATTGACTGTCAAACACTAATACGATCCCTTCTTTCTCATTCCTCAAATTAATATTTTCTTTTAACCATATTTTCAAATATATAGGGAAAAATCAGTTGACTTAACTGTTTCTTGCAGTAACATGCCTACTTATATTTATAGTAAATTTCTCTCCTAATATTTAACAATCACTCTGTTGATAGAAAATACGATAGTCTAAATTATCATAGTAGTTATCAGATATTTCAGTAAATCACCGGATGTAATCATGCTGTAAATCTTATGCAGCTAGTTGTATCAATTGCATTTTACAGTTCAAAAATGTTCTGGGGCTTCCAGAACATAAGTGATTTTAAGTTAACACTATGAGAGCTAAAGAAGTAATTTTAAAAATACAGATAAGTCCAAGATCAGCGTTACAATCGTCATCGTAACTTCTTGCACAAACAGGCCCCTGGCACTTCGGTGGGGAGAATCGGAGACTGCCGAAGAACAAAGGAAGCTGAGATTGGTGTGAGCCACTCATTCAAAACCCAACTCAAACAGCGACTTTGTTTTATCTATTCCTTATATTCTGGATCTTAACAAAGACTCTCTGCCCTCGATAGCTCATCTCTATCTCCTGTCCTTGGTTCCGGATCATTTTGGTCGGCCTGCAGCAGGAAGTTCATCAAGACCGTTTAACTAGCGTTTCCCTTTTCCCACTAATGCTCATCTTAGTAATTTTCCATCCACCAGTTCTACGTCACTCCTCGGCCATCAGTTACCACTTGGCTACGTTACCTTCAAAACTGAGCTCAGTTTTATACTGAAAATGCTTTCCGTCTATTGCAATAGTTCCCACATAAAAATGCTTTTTACTACATTAACTACGGTCAGGTTTTGAGTTTCTTTAATAATCTCATTAAAGAATTCATCGGGGGAAAGCATTATCTGTCTAAATTCCTAATCTATCAATGTCTGTTACATACGCAATATTTCTTAACACAGAGTATCCCTAACATTAATCGAGCTTTGCATATTCATTGTCTGTAAGTTTTGTACTGTCTGAGTTAATAATCCTGGATCTTTTTATTTAATAAAAAAAAAAAACACAAGTAATTGATATTTAAAAATCAACCTTTTGTCTTAAATTTTGTGTGAAAAAATGCCTGTAAGAGTCCTATGGGGAATAAGGGTAAGGCAACCAGATGCAGAAACATTCCATTTGAAAGTAAAATTTAGCCACTGGGTTTATTAACACAATAGTTATCAAAGCTTTGAACATCTGCTAGTTAAATGGTAGCCTTTACTGCTGAGTTCCTTGGAAAATATCTTTTACAAGTGACTGCTGCTTTTATGACTTGGCTGTTATACAGTAAACATATTAGTAAGAATTATATTAGCTATTAGGAACCATACATGTTATTACTGAATTACTATGTTGAATATTTTACTTTGATTTAAGGATGATTTGCTTAGTATTTTATATTTAATTTTGCTCTTAAGATCATCATAAACTATTAGGAGCGACCTAAATTGAGGAAGCATAACTCATGCGTAGGATTTTATTTAAGCGTGTGGTTGATTTGGTGTAGTTCCACATGAGCACAGGAAGTCAACAGGAGACCCACTGTCTACTGATCATTTCTTTTTAATGTGTGCATTCTTAGTGATAAAAATTCTGTAATGAAAACTTGGGGCAAGTGGATAAGCTGTAACTCTTTTCAGATTGTGTTCAGGGACCTTAGCTCTCAGATTTAAGTGTGTGAGTTTATGTGAGTGTCATAAAGTGGTAAACTGATTCAGCTCTACAACATGCTGAAGAAATTTTAAAATGGCAGATGACCATTCAAAAAAAAGTACATGGGCTACTAAGAAATTATGTACTTATTGCCCATAACAGATCCACCCCAAGGAAGCAAATAATTCTTCAATGTTTGCCACACTGGAGATCAACAATGGATCTAAAGAATTTATGTTGCTCCTTGAATCTCTGTCTACCTTAACATGGTATAAGTCATTTAATCATTTCACAAATCTGCACAGAGAAAAGTCAAAAGCTGAGATTCCTGTGGTTAGGCTGATATTAATATGGCCCTTAAAATGCAAAACCTACATCAAGATTGATAGGGTAGAGGGGTAGAATGTTTTGTTTAAAGCCCCGTTTGGAGGATAAGGTAGGGATTCCGAGTACCTTCGTGTCACCAATAGCTACCCAGCGGTGATGCCAGAATTATGATGTCAGCAACTGTGAGACAAGAAAAAATTTAGTGATTAGTAATCATTTGCTTTCTGACCAATCGTAAAACATTCGGTTCCATTGGAAATTGAAGAGAATTCTATTAGGATGATGTTGCTTGGTGAAAGCAGTGTAGCTTGTGTTCTGCACATATATCACTATGTGACTTACTATATTCTATGTTATTTCATTTAAAACTGGGTGGTGTCTATTATCGGTTTTGCAAAGAGGGAAAATGTATCTCATCGAGCAAAATATGTATCTTCTGTGTCTAAAGTACCAAAAATAAGAAAACAGTTTCCAATGGGTTTCACAGAACTATTAAATCTATTTGGTTTAGCTCACACAAGACACTAGATGTCTCTTTGGTCCTTACTCCTTTTAAGAAGCAGCTTGGGACAATACATAGATGAAAGGTTTCATCACCATTCCAGAGGGGCCCACATCTTCGCCCTTCTGTATGCTGTGAGTATGACTTTTACTTACATCCATATACATTCAAATTAGAAATAACCACGAATCTGGTTGAAGGGCTGAATGAGTACTTAGGGATAGAAAGTGATCAAGAACCATTCTCGTTCTAATTTTCTTAGTTGCTTTTCTCCTTGCTGATACAAAATACCTCACACCCAAAGTTAAGGGAGGAAGGTTTATTTGGCTCACAGTTTGCAGAAGTTCCAGTCCATAATTGGCTGGCTCCAAGGCAGGGTGGCAGGCAGACAGGCAGAAGTAGCAAGACCAACAAGAGACTTTAGCTGCTTCTTTCTGCCCCTTAATACCTTATCCAGGCTGCCGGGATTAGGGCTGCACCACGCCAACCAGTGGACTGCTTCAGTAACCACACACGCTTAATCCCAGCATCACACACTGGATTCAGGCACCTTTGAAAAAGCCCCACCTATGACTGCAAGAGGCTTCGGGGGACATCTAGAAACAAGCCCTAACACTCTCTTGACATGTGAATTCTGTTATTGTCATTCCAAGATGAAAAATGAATATCAATATTCATGTCTGTCTGTCTGACTTTATTCGTAGGAAGAACAGAGGAAGCCAAGCAGAGAAAAAATCATCTACAGAATACTAAAGTATTGAAGTCATAACTAAGAACAGTTTTAAATGTCTCATCTAGTTATAGAAAGACTTGACAATAAGTATTTTAGTTTTATAGCTTGCATGAGAAAGAAAGTCAAATGAATATGATGTTCAGGTCAAATATTGAATAAATCCGTCAATGGATTATGCTATAGATGTATAGTAAAAATACCACAAAAGTTAGTAAATAAAGCCATATAGTCTCCTTATACAACTCTATATATTAGATTATTAAACTTAGTCACCAGCACTTAGTACAGAATCTATTTTATTTTTCTGGCTTATTACCTTTGTCTTCCCCAGCCCCAATGCAAATTTCTACGAGAGCAATATGACATTTCTGTGGCAGGCAAACTTCTATTCTTAAATTGGATATCTCCACTGAGGCTTATAAAATACAGTTCTAATACTATTTTTAAGTCAGCCATGTATGCTGGAATTGGGGTTGATCAGAGTTGGAGGAACCTGTAAAAAAGGGTGTGTGTTATGTCTCTCACAATACATGTAAAATTGATACTTCTATTTAGTAATTTCTAAGTCATCAAAGAGCAAGTGAAATCTAGCTTACCGTGTCTTATATAGCAAAAAGGAGAACCAATAAAGAGCTACTAGAATATTTTTGATATTATTATTTCTAAAAATATAACTGTAAGACATTTTTCTCAAATCCTAATAGATAATATACCACTTATATATGGCAAAGTATATTACTACAATTGTGCTTATAAAACCTAGGTCCTAAAAATGTTACCTATAGATTTAAATGATCAAAAATATTATATGTAAATTAGATACCTGCCTAAAAATCAGTTTTCTCAACAATAAATAATTCATATACCCAAAAGATTATTAGTAGTAATAAGTGGTATTAAAGGAAAGGGATAATATATTTAAAATCTAGTTTAATATGTAGACAAAATTTCCAGTTTATTTCATTGTTTTTATCACCATGAATCAGTGTCCCCTTCACGTCCAACATTCATCATTTTCTTAAACAGTTAATAACACATAATAATTGTGCTAATATGTATTGAGTACTTCTAATATACATGTCTTTTCAAATACTATATAAATGTATAATATCTTAATATATTTAAATTTATGATCATAACAACTGATGGATACCTAAAGTTATTATATTCACGTTATAGATATAATTCATCCAAGGGAGCACAGTTAGAAAGTGATGGATTTCGATTTAAATTCAAAGGACCTAACTTATTCTGTCCCATGCAGCCCTGTGATCTAGAAATTTAAATTTAAATGCTTGCATAGTTGTTGTCAATGCTACTGGTGAGATTCTACAATTTCCAAATTCTTTTCATACCCAACTCCTTACTGCAAGACTTTTGAGAAAGGAATTACATGATAGTCATATTTCAAAGGGTCTAACCAAGCAGTTCACACACAGATTTTCTTGTGAAATGTTCTTCTCTAGATGAAAGGAGGCTGGTGCTTGGGAAGTCAGTGGCTTTGGCTCCCTTCCGTGGGGCTCCTGACTGTTCTAGGGCTTCTGGACCCAGGACCATAGCGTGCTGATCGCTGCAGTGGAGGGGAGTGAAAAACTGTCCCTCTCTCATTTGTAACAGCCAGATGAAGCAAAATTCAATTCAGATAGCATGCGCAAAAGTGTAAATACTTAGCTGTAAAGAACATAGAGGAAAATAATCTTTTAGAAGTACGTTTAATTCTTGTGTTTCCCCTTTCGGTATAGACAATGTTATAAGATTAAAATAGTGATCGGGGATATTTTAATTTAATAATTAACAGCAGAGTTCATGCACAGGTGTGTGTAACTGCGTTGGCAAGAGGAAGGGACAAATGAGAGGTGTGCAGTTTGTCATGTAGTGTGATTGATTTACAAATGTAAAATGAAAAGAATAAAAACCAACTCATACCCACGGTGGGCAGCCAGAAGAACAGTCGCTAATGACACTGTTCAGTGGTTAAACTGGAGAAACAAGCAGAGCTGGGGATGCAAGTAAGTGTGCCCACCGGTAGTTAACGGTATGCTACCCGTTCTCTTCCTCTTTCTCTCTAACTGAAACCCAGTTCTCTGCGAGGCTCAATTATACCTAGAAATATGGCATACGGGCATAACAAAACTGAGGTGCTGTTAGTTAAAAGAAAGAATAAAGTTGTATTAGACACTGATGACTTCTGCCACTGGAAGTTTAAAATAGAGTTAAAATCATAAAAAATAGTGTCTCAATTGTATATACGTAAAGTACAAAAATATTGGGAAAAGAACTTTAAATTGTTATCTGCAATTAGGTTGTTGATGTTACTGGTATCTCAGGCTAATAGTTGTGTGTGTGTGTGTGTGCGTGTGTGTGTGCTGGAAAGAAGGAGGAACAGATGTAACATAGGTGAAATTGTAGAATAACTGTGTAAAACTGAATGTGAACGCAGTACAGGGTATTTTTGAACTCCTGGTGGTATTGTTTCAGGAAAAAAAAAAGATGTACTAACTCTGTCCCCTGAAATGTGTAGAAACAAAACTCACTGATCGTAATAGGGATCCCAAGTGCACACATTGTGATACCCAAAACTCATCGTCTACAGAAAAACACAACAAAGATACTAGAAGTATCTGATCCCAGGTTTGGGGCACAATATATATAAGCTAAACCTAGAAAGATCTGTCAAATGGGAAACATTGAGCGAGCTATCAAAGTGTATGTTTTAAAACATCCAGCAGTTAACAGAAGAGCCTCCTACCAGCCACCGAATGGACACGTTTACAGTTTCAAACCTCAGTAACGCAGATGTGGTGGACACACAAGGCCTCCTCAGGATACCTGGCAACCGCTGGGTTTTAGACCATCCTTGCTAATTAATTGAAATGGGTAGTGAGATCCCGTTTCAATTAATAATAATAATGGTGGTGATGATGATGGTAATAGTAACAAATAAAATAAAATTTGAATAGGTGCAGCAGGAGAATTTTAGAGCAGTGTGTGTTACTACAGTCACTGCATGATACATAATGAGGGGCGTACATGATTTCACGTTTGTATGTGTTCGCCAAGGGTGCCAACCGTGAACGTTCAGTGGTAGTGGTGGTGGCTGACAATGGAAAAAATATAAATATGTGAGGCTGAGGGGGTTGGAAATTTATGTACCTTCTAATTTTGATGTGAACCTAAAATAGCTCTAAATAAATGAAGTTTTAAACAATTATAAGAACTGCACTAGAATTAAAGTTTTAAATTTAAATCTATGAGTGGTAACATTGTAAATATAAGCCAAAAAAAAAAATTCTGTGATTTTCACAAGATTCTAAATCAGAGATTAGTATTAGGTGAGTATAATCTGTTCTACTTCCTTATTTATTTTATAAATACAGATTTTTTTTTTTTTTTTTTTTAGAACAGAGCATACCAATCTGTTTACATTATTGTCTCTGGCTACATTCTGCTTCCATCAGCTAAGTTGAATGGTTGTGACAGATTCTGGTTTGTAAAGGCTAGTCATTATTTTCCTCTTTGCAAGTGACAAGATGAAGGACATGGTACCACAAATTATGGCACCTTGGCACTTGAGAAAAGAGCAGAAACGGGAAAGTCTGTCTTAACCTGGCCTACCCTCATCCTCTGAGGCAGGTCAGAAGACTGTCCTAGGAGACACCCAGTCCTGTACCCAGAGGAAAAGAGTGTCCTATTTCTGAAAGATCCAGGACACAGAGCAAAATCTGAGCGAACAGGCCACGCACATTGCCACATTATTTATTACCATTGGCTTATGCTCACTTTGTCTAATCACACATCTCTGAAGCTATTCACTTCTTCATTAACCAGTGTAAACTATGCAGGCTTCCCTGATTCTTTGGCTCTTTATTTGCTTTTGAAGGCTTTTATACAAATAGATGGTGGTTATAAATATATAAACAATAAATACATAACCAACTTCATAAAACCTACTAGACATAAAAGATAAGATAGACATCAACAAAATTACAGCGGGGGACCGATAACCTCCTGATACAAATAGATCAGCTAGACAAAAAAATGAAGAAGTAAATGTCGGAGTCGAGCCACATCTTCTAACAAATAGACTTGACAGATTCCTACAGAGTGTTCCACCCAACAACAGAAAACATTCTCAGCAGCATACATAACTTTCTCTAAAATAGACCCTATAGTGGTTCATAATGCTTCTTTAAGTAAATGTAACATCCATTAATGATAAAAATGCTGAAAAAATAAATATAAGACCCTTATCTGAACCTGATAAAAGCCTTTTATGACAAATGCATTACCAAGATCATATTAAATAGGAAAACTAAATAGGAAAGTTCCCTAGAAAGTCAGGAATAAGACAAACATGCCCACTATCCTCATTGCTCTTCAGTATAGTACTCAAAATATTATGAGTGATATCAGGTGGCTAAAAAAAAAAAAAAGATGTGTATAGGAAAGGAAGACGTCAAATTATCATTTAGTGCAGAGAATGTGATCCTTTACGTAGAAGACCCAAAAAATTCCACCAAAAGACTGCAAGAATTAATAGCAAATTTAGCAGTATAACAGCACATAAAACTCAATAGTGTTCCAGTCCACCAATTATAATCCACTGAAAAGGAAATGAGTAAAACAATACCATTCACAATAGCATCAAAATAGCATCTATAGCAAACAGTACACCATGCTGAAGAAGGAGATGGGAGTGGAAATCAGGAAATGGAAGCCATCCCCTCTTCCTGGATGGGCAGAGCTGGTATTGTTGAAATGGCTGCCCTACCAAAACTAATATACAGACTTAATGCAATTCCACTGCATTCCTCACAGAACTAAAGAAAACAATCCTAAAATTCATACAGAACCAGAAGAGACTCAGAGTATCAAAAGCAATCCTGGGTAGCAATAGGAAAGCAGGAGGCATCACTATCCCAGAGTGTCAATTTATAGTACAAGGTGCAGTGACAAAAACAGCAGGCTGCTTCCTCAAAAGCAGATACGAGGATTATGGACCCGAGTAGAGGATGCAGAAGCAGCCCCAGGTGCATTCAATTGTCTGATCTGTGACAGAGGGCCAAAAACATACACTGGAGGAAAGAGAGACTGTTTGGCAATTGGTGGTGTGAAAACTGGCTCTCCACATGCAGAACATTGAATGTAGATCCACATGTCTTATCGTGAACTGAATGAGAATCAAACTGGATAAAAGATCTAATATTAAAACAGAAACATTTACTGTACAGGAAGACAAAACAGGTAAAATTCTTGAAGACATAGGAATAGGCAAGGACTTTCTAAACATAACCCCAATTTCATGAGAGATAACGTCAATAATAACAAATGGAATTCTATCACATTTTAAAACTTCAGCAGAGCAGCGGAAGTGACCAACATGGTGAACAGACAATCTATAGAATGGGAAAAAATTTACCAGGTACTCTTGGACAGAGGTGCAACACCAAGAGTATATAAAGAACTCAAAATCATAGAACTCCTCAAAGTAAGTGACCTAATCAAAACATGAGCAATTGAAATACATAGAGACTTTTCAGAAGAAATTCAAGTAGCTAAGAAATACAAGAAAAAATGTTCAGCATCTCTGACCATTACAGAAATGCAAATTAAAGTGACACTGGGGTTCCACCTCACTCCAGAAAGAAAGGGTATCACCAAGAAATCTAGTAACAATAATGCTGGTGAGTCTACGAGGAAAAGGAATCACTCTACATTGTTGGTGGGAATGTAAACTCATAATACCAGTTTAAAATTAGTATGGTGTTTCCTTAAAAAACTAATTATACAAATTCCATTCGGCCCAGCTGCTCCCCTCCTAAATTACATCCAGAAAGAGTTACAGACGTATTACAATGATGCAGGCGTAACGTATTTATAGCAGCCTAACTCACAACAGCTTAATCTTGTGTGTAGCCTGCATATGCATCAACAGAGGAATGGATAAAACAGTGTGGTATTTTGCACAGTGGACTACTAGTCTGCCATAATTAGGATAAATTCGAGTCATTTGTAGGAAAATGGATGCACCTTGATACCATAATACTAAGTGCAATAAATCAGACGCACAACTTTAAATATCACCTAGTTTCTCTTATATGAGAAATTGAAAGTATAAATAAATTAGAGAGCAATATAAAAAACAGCTAATAATTAACAGGGAGATCTCTTCAAGGGTGATAGTTCTTTGGCAGATGTGAAGAAGACCAAGAGTTGGAGAGAGGGAGGGATGAGGGGAGGGGAAGAGGGTTGAAAAAGAACGGAGATGTTTTATATACGTACCAACTTCCCATGATGAATATAATCATTATGCACTAACAAATATATAGCAATAAAAGTAAAGATTTTTTAAAAAGATCTTAATAAGAAAAAATAAAATAAAAAGTCACCTAAGATGCAGTCTTACACTTATCAAAACTCTAAATCTAAGTATCAATTTACAAGAAATCTTATAACAGAAAGAACATGTGAAATTACATCGAGTATATACAGTAAATAGCATCAGTATCATGAAAAGGTATGTAGAGAAAACATGCTTTTAAAAAAAGATGTAGAAGAGTAACAACAATGATAAAGGAATACTAAGATGTTATCCTGATATTGTAGAAGGGGTGGTGAAGCTACGGTAAGTCAGAAAAGAATGTTTGTGTGTTCAAGATACATCCTGCAATATGCAGGAATAAAATATGATGTCTAGAACTTGTTTCAAAATCACTCAGAGGAGAGAAAAAGAGAAACATTTAAACAGAGTAATATCTGTGTTTGTCGATAAGAGGTGATGACATAAGGATTCTTTTCACTAATTTGTCTGTTTGAAATTTTCTATAATTAAAATGTTTTAAAAAGAGAAAGAGAGCGGGAAGAAATTAAATCAAGCTGGGAATCCCATAGAAAAAGGCTTAGTGAATTCTTGGTTAACATTTTGTTCTTATGTGCCGAACATGCAGCAATATAAAATTTGGCCTCAGAACAGAGTTGAAAAAACAACAAAATGGAAAACTGGCCAGCACGCCCGAGAGGGTGGGAAAGTGACTTACAAATGTAACACAGCCAAGTTCCATTCAGCCCCACTTCCGAGTGTCTGTCGCTTACCCCACCCATCTGGCTCATTTTTATGTCCAATATTCTTTACAAGACAGTAAGAATTTCTGCTCTATAAAATGTCTGGTCAGTGATGACAAACTGGCTTAGTGTGGATGATTTAGAGAAACTTACAGAAATGTGGGTCTCGATCAGTTAATTACTCTGTTTGACTGATACTAACACAAGAAGAAAATAACTTTGCCTTAAACGGTGCTTTTTTCTTCTCATGAAATTCAGAGGTGTACAGGTTAAGGTGGGAAGGCTGCTCTGCCATTACTATGAATGTCCTAAACTCCCTTTTCTTCTGGATCCAGCTGTCAGGTCCACAGGCTCAGGAGAGAAAAAGAGAAATGTTTACTGGCAGATATCGGTTGTCTTATCGGTCCAATATCATATAACTTCCTTGAGTTTCCAGGCGACTGTATTAACATCAGCTTGGTTCCTCTGACCTGCAGAACCGAAACAGAAGTGCTGTGGTACAGAACACGGAGGTCCGCATACACACAAAGGCGCCAAAATCAACATACTATAGAGACAGGTGTGTACACACCATGGCATGTTTCACAATAGTCAGGGTAGGGAGTCATCCTAGGTGATGGTCAATGGATGAATGGCTAAAGAAGATGCAGCATATATACACAGTGGGTGTCATTCAGCCACAAAAAAGAAAGAAATCATGCCATTTGCAGGAAAATGGAGGAAACTACAAGTTTATTATGTTAAGCAAAACCAGTCGGGATTGGAAAAACAAGTAATGCATGTATTCTCCTAAATGTGGAGTCTAGAACAAAAGACTACAAGAAAGTAGAAGGCAGACTATGTGTGGAGGGTCCCGAGCCCCTGAGAGTTGGGTAAATGAAGGTAGTATGACACAAGGACGACACAATCAAAGCACTGTGTATGCATGTATGAAAATATCAAAGTGAAGTCCTTTATCTTGTACAATTGCTATGTGTTAATTATAATAATAACAATGAAACTCAGAGAGGCTCACAAGTTACATTAACGTAAAACTGAACCTGTCCTTCAAATGTACTTATAATTTTCCCTTATCATTCCCAAACCTGAGTGTGAAATAAAAGTGTATTTCTCTCACTAGAGTGTGAAATGAAAGTGTTTTCCTCTCGTTTGGGTAGTGAATTTCTTCTGCTTTCCTATTGTAATTCTTCATTTCTTTTTGTTTAGAATCTTAGACTAGGTGTTATCTTAACTTGAAACAATGTAGCAAACAAAGAAATAAATAAAATAACACGTACACATTCAAATATATTCATATGCCATTTCCATGATCACATGACTTTATGACTGTGTTTTGACTTTAATTTGACCAGAAGAAGAAAAAGTTAAGGGCTTTAAAATAAGAATATCTGTGAAGATTTTCAGAATGTTTTATCCCTACTAAAATATAGAGAAATAGGATTACAAATAATAAGTGTAACAAAGTATTTACTAATAACTCTAGGTGAAATATGATCTATATGTTCTTAAAAGGTAAAAAGCTTAGCATTCAGTCCTCACCGTCAAATACTCAATTTTTAAAGTATAATACAAACTATATAAATGGTGTAGAAAGTTTTTGTTTGTTTGTTTGTTTGTTTTTACTAAACTTAGCACTGTACTCAGTAGGGGAGCACTTGAAATGCTTTTTTCTGAGTCAGAAAAAAGAAATAAGATCAATAACTTCTATTACATGAAACTGTACTATGATACTACTACTGTCTATCTAAGACACTAAGGTCACCCTGACTAGACAAGAAAATTTGTGAACGTGAAAATTAAAAATGAAACAATACTCTATTTGAAGACTACGTGATTGAGAATCAGCAAAAATGTTTAAAAATGCAAATATTTAATATATAATGGAGTATAATTTTGACTTTAAACAAGCACTAGTAATAAAACTAAGAGCAAATGCAACACAAAAATTCCTACAGACGCATCACAATAAACATATCAAAAGTTTTAAATGTTTCTGGAGATACATGATATGACTGAAACAAATGTAAATAATGAAAATAAAATCAACAATTGTCTTTAAGTAGCCTAACATGCTATCAGTTGCTATACATTTATTAACTACATATATTAATTCCAAAAATATATGACTTTTTTAAAAATCAGAATTCTAGAAGAGGAAAACAATATGGGTAATTTCCTATCCTACTTAATTTATCATATAAACGGAAATTACGAAAACTGCGGTGAGACGGACATTGGAAATTGAACCCATAGGTAAACTGAAGTGGGAAGATGTGTCATCAACAACAAGTTTTGAGACATCTACGGTGCATCCTGGGAAGCAGAAACCAGTGTTCCTGCTTGAACGAAGATGAATTCTGAAGGTTGTAAGAATTTAAACATTAAAAAACATTAGATAGAGGAAAACACATCGGGGACTCCGTTCACAAACTTCGAGAGTGGAAGGTCTTTGTACATTTGACATACGTATTCAGAAGCCATTAAAAAGAATGATAAATTAATAACATAAAGGTAAGAACTATTTGATGCCAAATGAAGAAAATGCAGTATAAATATAGAAACGATTTGGGAAAATATCAATAACTAATATTGCATACAAGCACCTCAAGTTAGCGAAGAATGGGAAAAACAGGCAACCAATGAGTGTTCAGAAAGACAAGGAAATGTTCCCCGAAGCCTTAGAAGAAATGCAAAATCTCACTCATTCAAAATATAATATTATTCCCTTTTAGTCCATCAGAATCGACAAAACCTAATACCTTAATAAACCACAAGATGGGAAAACTTGGGCAGAACCAGCTGACTCCCCGTCTTGGGTGTGCACACGCATTTCCGCGTAGAGAAACAGCTGTTCGCCATCCTCTGGAAGGGCCTCGCTGCAGGGACGAGGGAAGGCCGCAGGGGTTTTCCGACAGACGGTGGGAGGGGCCTTAAAGTCTCCATGAAGATGTAATTTGGCTAAGTCTCTGCCTCGGCACTCTTTCTAAAGTGGCTCGTTCATGTACAAGAAGGTACAGCGTATGCGCAAAATCACTTGTGCAGCAGCTTTTTAATGTCTAATATCAAAAGCTAACATATGAAATTTTCCTATAATCATAAGAGTAAAGAAACATAATTTTGATAGGAAAATACATCAATGTTGTGATAGATACCGATCTTTTCTTCATACAAAGAGACATGCCAGATGTATGAAGGGGAAAGGCAGCAGAACAGTGCAGTATGCACCATTAGGTGAAAGAGAACGGAATATGTGTGTGAAAAACAGACTGTAAGACCCACTTAGACTCGTGCACTAAAAAAACACCATTGTTAGAGAAAACAAACACGTGGTACCAACAGTAGTTCAATGTCAGGAGAAAGGGCAAACTGAATGTCTTAAGATCAAAGGGGAGGTATCTAAGTCAGTTTCTGTTGCTAAAACAGAACACTGGGTAGTTTAACTGACAAACATTTATTTCTTAAATTCTGGAATCTGAGAACTCCAAGATCAAGATATCAGATTCTGATTAATGAGAGCACCCTTCCTACTTGGCAGATGGCTGGGTTCTCTCTGTGTTCTTGCACTGTAGCAAGAACAGGGCTGAGCTGGGCCTCTTCATCCTTGTAGAGGGGCCCCATCTCCGGGATCTCACAAAGGCAGAGTTGGTTCCCAAAGCCCCACGACAGCTACCACATCAGAGATGAGGGCTCAACACATGAATGGGCATGGAGAAGCAGTCAGGAGACACCAAAAGAAAGTTGTTTACTGTGAGCCTTTCAACACTTTTTGATGTTTGGATTTTTGAAAGCTTATTACTAATTCAAAATTTGCAAATAAAAAAACTCCCTAAAAATAACTGAGATGGGTGGTAACCTCATAGATTATTAAAATCCAAAGGATTAGGTGACATTTTAAAATATCTGTCAGAGAAGAGAAGCTAGAATTTATAAAAGATTTAAGAATATTTCCATTGTAAACTCATATTCTTTTTGCCCTTGGTAATTACTTTTAGGCAACCTTCAAAAAGGTTAGATTCTGCTTGTGGATAATCTTTTTTTTTTCATATTTCTCTGAAATTCTGGCATTTGCTATTTTTGTTCACAATTTAAATTATCCCCAAATTTGCATTTTGTTAATGCCGTAAGTTATGAGTCAAATATCTGCAGCATTCAAAAGATGAAGATATAGAGAAGTTGCAAATGATGCATGAATTATAAAAAAAAAAAAATTCCTTCAGAAGGCAGCATCCTGAATGTAACAGTCTGCTGTGCTGTCCGTGGCTGGGACCCAGATGGCCAACCATTCTGGGAAAGGAAGATAGTAAGGAAGAGCAGGATGTGACAGAAAGTGGTATTTCAAGAGATTTGAATTGGAGGGAGGTACTGAATAATTTGGTCTCTGATATTTCTTCTTACATCTGTGAGTACAAATAATCTCTGTCTGCCATAAATACAGAGAGTAGAGAATCATTTACTTCTAGATTTCCCACGTTAGACATAGTTCGTTGGAGGGATTTCCTTTCCTTTCAAAATGGAAAAGCATTGAAATTAGTATCCCATACTAACTCAGAAGTTCACCGTAGAAAACAAATTAAAGTTTCAGAGTAAGTGACTCCAGAAGGAATATCTGGACTGGAAGACAAGAGATGTGCTGGGTAAATTACAGCTAAAATTTTATTGGAACTTCAATTGGCTAATACTGAAGCGACAGTGTCAGGTTTATGAAATATCTGAGTAAATCGACTGACTCAAATATCTGAAAATTATCCCCTTCGTAGTCATATCCTCAAAGAGTATGGGGACTACATAAAGTCTTGGGAGACTTTTGATTTTTTATATACATTTGAATAAATTCTATATAAATTGTTGCTACATGAGTTTGCTAATATATAACAAGAATTATGAAATGCAAATATATAATCTTGCAACCAGTAAACAATCAAAAATCCAGTTTAGGGGCTGGGGATTTAGCTCAGTGGTTACAGTGCTTGCCTTGCAAGCACAAGGTCCCGAGTTCGATCCCTGGCACCAAAAAAAAAAAAAAAAAAAAAAAAAAAAATCCAGTTTATTAGGCTTTTTCTCACTGAGCCATTTCTTCAGATCTAGAATCAACAAGACAACAGGAGAACAGATGTCGACAGCAGGGAGGAAAATCTCAGGTCCTCGGGACTCAACTCTTCACTTACATTGACCGAAGAGTAGAAATGAAAATGCATTCTAACCCCACTGGTTGTCTTAAATTTAAATTTATGATAGCTCATCTCCAGGGATCCTCTAGAGCTACATTTAATTTGTCTTCTTTGCTGAGTCTCTTGACACTTCTATATGTTTTGACCCTAATTACCTCATTTTTATCACTTTTCAAGTAGGTCGTATCACTGTCCTAATTACCCTCCCATTGCCACAGACTATTTCTCCATATGTTGCCTAATTTCATAACTCACTTCAAAGCAAATATTTTGTAAGAATTATCAACATTTCCTATCTTCTATTCATCTTCTATTATCTAGCGAACTGCATTAAACTCTTTATCATCTACAAACACCTGAAATTTTCTTCTATGTGCAATATCCTATGTGCACAGTGTTTGGGAACATCTGGAATCAACATCTATTTTTGTCTGCAAACAGCAAGTTTGTGTCCATTGATGCTTCTGTTATCTATTATTTTATCACCACATCCGATGATCATGCTTTGACACCCTACTGTCTCTATCTAGTAGACTTCTTTTACTTCTCAAGCAGGATTTAACATAGCCAGTTACACATAATTTCTGAACTATTTTCTTCATATAACCTTGGCATATCACTCTTCCTTAACTCTCTTATACCATTACTGGCCTCATCATTTTGTTTTACTTTGCTAGATCTCATCTATTTTCCTCATATTTTACGTATTGGAAGACCCAGGGCTCAATCTTGGGTTTCTCTTCCAGCTAAACATACTCCACGCACAACCTTTTATGCCCCAAGGATTCCTGGTCTATTTTTTAGGACTCAAATTAAATCCACAGTTTAGACCTCTAAAAGCCCAACCTACGTGTGCATGAGGCTTTGGGAGGACCTCTAGATATAAGCCGTAACAGCCTCCAAGATCACACCTCCATGACCACCCAGATACACCCAGAATTGTGCTTTACTTCCAATTGAAAATCATAACTTTTTATTATTTTACAATGTCCATACCATACAGCAGAGAAAAAACAGTTACTTCAATTCAGTTTACAAGGCCTGACATTATTTTATCCCATGGATCAACTGTTCACATCAGTCGGAGACTGTATAGGTAATAAATGAGAAGACAATCAAGACTAACTATCACAAGTACAGAATAAAAGTAAGACAATTCTAGTAGGCACCAGAACGCAAACCTCAGGAATACACAGAAAATTTGGAGGTTTGTCTTTTGCTTGTGATTTGGATGCGGGAGTTTGAAGAAATCCTACGTGAATTTCAAAGTTCAGTGAAGGTCCCATTAGCATACGAGAAGCGGCTCTAAAACACATTTGACTTTTGTCCAGCTTCCCTCTGAGACAGTGACTTGTATGCTGCCGCTTTTGCTCTCAACTTGAACGCCCCACACCCTGCGGCTCACCCACCTTTCATGGTTTCCAATTGCTTTTCTGTTTTATCTTTCCTTTATGCGCGTATTTTTCCTCTGCGCTGACAGCACCAAGCGCGTGGTGGGCAGACTGAAATGAATTGCACTTTCTGAGAGTTAGTCTTTGATAGTGTTTCAAGCAGATGAGGTTATAGAAAATGTCTGTGGTTGTAAAACCTCCATGAAATATCCTTCGCAGAGACCGTAAACTAGCTATTAACCTTGGCTAGACATCTTGTTTCTGAACTCTCATCACGCGGGCAGGAAATCATGCACGGTTTTAAAAATCGCTGTCATTAAAGAGAACCGCTCTCACCGTGAGAGTAGCAAGTGTCAGAAGAGCAATCACCCCGTTATCTGCATAAGCAGACTGTGGATCAAAGACGTACCCACTAGATTTCTGGTTTGGATGTGTTTAATCCTTTTTTAACTCTCTTGAAAATGGGAAATTCTCTTATTTGTGGTTCTCAAGTCTTTTCTGGATTTTAAAATTTCTTTTCTTTTTCTTTGTTTTGTAGGAATAATGGCAGAAGACAAGCTCTTGCAGACGATGTTACGGGGCAAGTCTGATTCTTTCGTGCTGCTCCAGAAGTGTAAGACTGTACTCACAAGGGCACCCTACAGAAGCACTTCCACGGCACGGATTTCACTCCTACTGTGTTATGGCTTGTGCCTAGATGTCCCCCCAAAGCCTCATGTGGTCATAGGTGGTGCTGGGATTAAGGGTGTGCGATCACTGCCTTAGTCCACTGATTGGTTTGGCATAGTTCTGAATATGGATAATGGGAAGGCCCACCCTGGGG
This sequence comes from Hystrix cristata, assembly GCA_004026905.1. Taxonomy (NCBI): domain Eukaryota; kingdom Metazoa; phylum Chordata; class Mammalia; order Rodentia; family Hystricidae; genus Hystrix; species Hystrix cristata. The sequence goes on along the minus strand of PVJO010002215.1, from coordinate 68,903 downwards.
GTGAGTGCTACCCGCCCGAAAAGGATAGCCTGAATAAGAATATAAGGGACAGAAAGAGGGCTGCTGTGGCTGTCGGCTGCTTGCATCCTCGCTACTTTGCTGTCTTCCTGCCTTCTGCGTGCCCTGGACTGCATCTCCCCTGTGACGCCCTCTGCCAGGCCACCCTGCCTCGGAGCCAGTCAACTACGCCCTGAAAGCTCTACAAACTGTGAGCTACTTAAACCTTTCCTTCTTTAACTTTGGGTGCTGGATATTTTGTCCCGGCAACAAAAAAAGTAACTAAGACATACTATAAGAGAACAGTGGCTTTATAAGTCAATCAAAATATAGCTACAAAATATATTTTTTAGCCACGAAGTATTTTTAATTTTCTTCTTGAAGATGAGTTTTTTTAAAAGATGGCATAATCATATGGAAGAAAGGACACGATGTGGTCATAATTTCTTCTGCCAAAGAAATGAATCACTATGAGGATTTTCATCTCCCACATCTTCCGTGTTACTGCTAGAGAAAGACATCAACTTCTCGACAAAGAAATAATTTTAGAGAAGGAAACTTTCAAATACTCCAAAAGAATTACTTCTGTATCCTACATTGGATAATTATATCACCTGAATAGTATATCATAGTTGAACCCAAATCAAATGTAATTTGTAATAATTCCAAACAGTTACAACAAAATGAATGCACGTATAGCAGGTAGTTGTTGCAGCTTTATATCAATTAGCAACTGTTCTATAGCCTCACGTACTAAATAATATTTCATCTTTAAGTTTGTGGCAAGGGAGTTTTGTTACGAAATTTATCCTGTTGATTTGCAAAAGAAAACTTCAAATTAAGTAAAAGATAGAATTTAAAGGCATTTTGACCTTTAGCTGAATCTGTCTGGTGTGAAGGCAAAAAGCAAGGTATCAGTTAGTTCTGAAGAGTGTATGTTTAAGTAGCGATATAATAAAGGTGGCTCGTTGGTCAATGACGTGCGGTGGGTAGAACCAAAAAGAGATAGCACAGGGAATTATTTGGAGTGTGCTGATTGGGAATTCATTGTGAGGGTTTTACATACAAAGCAGGAAAACGTCTTTGGTTAATCAGCTACATTAAAGGATTGACTATCTTACGAATCTTACTGAGTTTCTACTTTCTTTAGAAGGTTGTTCTTCAGAACTCGTCCAAAATGCTAGACATTATTATTACAAGACTTTTTAAATTTTTTATTAGCACATCTTTGCAGTGGATAACTATTAAATTCCTCCTGAGGAGCCGGCGCACGTACACAGCACGTGGCAGTTGTTTTCTCTCCCCTCTCTCTTCCCTCCCTCCTCACCTCATCTCTTGCTTCTTTTCCTTTTTGCAAAAGATACTTCTCCCTCTTCCCTATTATTGACCCTTTATTCTGTTTTTCCTATTTGGGGTTTATCATATAAGAGAAACTGTGCCATATTTAAGTTTGTGTGCTGATTTATTTCACTTAACATTATGGGTTCAGGATGCATCCATTTCCCTACAATTGTGTGACGTTTATCCTTTTTTGTGGCAAAGTAGGACTCTGTTGTGAATAAATACCAAATGTTCTTTAGGTGGCTTTTAGGAAGTATGCGTTCTTGCTTCTCTCTCAAGCACACTGGCGCCACCTTGGCCAGCTTCTCTTCAGCCTTGAGGTGTGTCTGGGAGAAACGCAGAAATGCACTAAGCCTCCCGTTTCTGATGTCACAGTGCTGAGCAAGTTTTCTGGATATGTGAAGTAAATGTCAAACAATAGTTTGTGTTGACCAGATTTGAGAATCAAAATAAATTTTAGTTTTTTGATAAACATTCTATATTGCTTGTGGAATCCTCACATATAAGTTTATGAGATATTAGTTTTTACTACTTAAGAATATACTATTTTCATGCATATAGTTTTTAAAAACATAATAATGAACTCTTTAGTGTATGGCATTTAAGTAAATATAAAATATATCTACAGAGTTTTTTTTGTAATTTAAAAATCATGTGGCATTGAAGTATCTGTCTAGGGACATTAATAACTCAACTTAGAAGATAAGTTGACAGTGGGGGTCTCCATGGTAACTGCCTGGATCAAAGAACTTCATCAGGATCTTAATGAAACCACCATAAAATAAGCAAAATCCTCGACAAAGTGTGTTACTTGTCTGTCCCCTGCTTCCCGTTCTTGCCCTTGAGCAAAGATTTGTCTAAGCCTGTCTAAAGAAAAATTAAGGATTTATTCATCATTTACTTATTTTCTACTGAGATCCATGCAGAGAGCGTGCAGGATGAGAACTCTAGAGCCCTGACTGTCTCCTTATTTTCTTGCCCTCTTATTCATTGGCTAGGTTACTTCAGCAGTTTATTTCTTTTCTGTCACATTCACTTTCTTTATAGGTAAAATGAATGATCTGAAATTGATGAGTCTTTGCAACCTGTCCAAAGCTCCTGAATTTTTAAGGAAAGTCCATAATAAACCATTTGCAAAGAAGAGTTATAGTAAATGATTCAAGTCCTGACACTAAATCATGTCAAATTCTGGGCTTCGCTGAAGTGACAATTTGGAGCAGAAATGTAAGCATCTAGATTTAGCTGCCTAATGTAATTTGAGTAATATGGCACAGCCACTGATTCAGTGCCATTACTAAATTGGTTTGTCCTTAACTTCCAGCCTAGCACTCTATTAAATAACACAATTACGAGCCACATACTTAAAGACATGTTTGTAGAAAGAATCTTGGTAGAATTTGCTTACAAGACATACTTTTAACCATATAGCACAATAGATGTAACACATCCTCAGCTCTCACCAGCTACAATATTGGTGGCACACATGGACAAACAGGACACTGTGGCCCTCGCTCTGCCCCGCCCTTCACCAGCTGGGTGTGTACTCCACTCACCATCTGCTCTGAAAAGTCTTTCAGATGTGAACCCTCATCCCACCCAGCATGGGGGAGGCAGTGTCAGGGGATGTTGTTTCTCTTCTTCCACCACCTCCTCCAGCTTTGTCCACCTGCCTTCTGCTCTACAGGGTCCTAACACGCCCTGTAGTGCTAGGACACTTCCAGCCCTTACACTCAGGGGAACTACATGCTGGCTTAGCTAGGAGTTGGTATCCTGAGGATTTGCTCCCATGGTTACCGCCGTCTTTCCCTTGCTAAGTTCCAAATGTTTGAACTCAGATTATATATTTTGTGAGTTCTGAGGTCCTCACAGTGACCTCAGATTTTATGCCTCTGTATTATCCTCATAAATTAGTATTTTTACCTACTATCTCCATGGTTTGAATTTCTGTTGATTTCTTCTCAGCTCTCCTATACAGGTTTTTTTTTTTGGGGGGGGGGTGTTGGCCTCATTTTTCCACACCTTCCTTACTTTAATATGACACAAAATGTTTATCTGTATACTGAAATAAAATTCTATAAGAAAAATCTTTTTGTCTATCTTTACTTTAATATATGTATATTAGATACCTATATATTTGTATTTGGAGTATAAATAGCAATATGCATGATTTGTATGCTCTACATACTAACATAATTAAAAATGATGTGAACTAAAAGATACATTGGGCATTGACTTTACTCTCTCCTGAGGACGTATTGCTCAAATGTTAAAATTAGAAACATTTATTATTTAAATATCTGAAATAAAATTATTTAAAGAACAGGGAAAGAATTACCAAGATTTCCTTACTTTTAATAATCCAGAGTAGACCCTTTGATTTCTACATAATCTTTAAAATTTCTTTTCTCTCAAGCTGCCTTTACGTTTTTTGTTCATTAATTAAAAACTATCTAATTAGTGTAATATATCCTTAAATATACTTTCCCTTAAGAATAAATTGTAGTACTAAGAAATAGGCATATCCTCAAGTATGATGCTGAGTTAAATTTATAAAGTGTAAAGAAGTAATTGTTTTCTAAATGTAGTCTAATAAATCAGTACAGTGTAGCAGCTGCTACAGATAATAAAGTACTGGTGATAAATATAATAAGGAAACAAAAAGATAACTTTGTATCTGTTCAAAAGTATCATGTTTCTGAGATCCAGTTTTTAAAAGGAGTAGATGACAATCAAGTAAGGTAGATAGCTGTCAGCCTGACAGTTTTTCCAAATAAAAAAGCAAATGATTTCATACTTACATCAATACCAAAATTAGAGTGACTGTTCTATATAACTATTGCAATTTATGGTGAAATATTTACTGATTATAATTTCAAAATTATATAAACTGAGTGTGAAAAAATAGTACTTTGGCATCTAATATTATTCCATATCGATATAGTCTTGTTGTGGAGTCCAGGCTGGTTTTTAGTTGAAAATGTCTAATAACTATTTCAGGGAGATGGTTTTCCATAGATACTTTTAAGAATGTAAAAGATCATGAAGACTGTTTTGAATATGACTTTATCTTATTTTATGGTTTTATTACATTGTTTTTCACTCACCCTTTCTCCAAAACATACACAACTTCTGCTTTGGCAACAGACAATCTCAGGCTCTATCACTGAGTTTGCTACTTAGGATACATGTAATCCAGGACAAGTCTCTCATTCTAAAGAAGTTGACTTAGTGTGGTTTTTGTGCAGTCAAATCTACTGCTAATGTTGATCTGCATTCACAGCTTCTCACCAGTGCCAGCATCACTGCCTCAGCTCCACCTTTGACCATCAGGTTCAAGGTTCTCCTAAGGGCCACACAATATAAATTTCTCACATGTGCAACTCACAGTTGGGTTTGCACTCCTAGAATAATCTAATGCCATGACTGATTTCCTAGGAATTGGAGGTCGGGTAGTCATAAGAACATGGCAAGTAACTATAAGCAAAAATTAATGTGCCGCTTCCCACCTGTGTTAGGGCCTGGTTTGTAAGAAGCCAGAGACTGCTGCCAGACCCGAGGGTCAAGGACCCTGGAATTATATTATGTTACCTCTCTATGTCTTCCTTTGTGTTCTTATTTTTTGATAGTAGGAAGTTTACTCTACACAGGTGAGCATACACATGCATGCGCACACACACACACGCGTGCATGCCTATGGGTCTCAGGGACACAATAAACAATGCTATATTTTCAGGGACAGAGATGAATAATCATAATAATATTTTAGATGATGCATTAAAACAATCTTCATAAGACTAGAAATAAATTATTTTTAACAAATTTTATTTCTCAGAGGAGTTGTAGTTTTACAGAAAACTTCAGCAGAAGGTATACAGGTTTCTGTATACTCCTTGTTCTCACACATGTGGTGCCTCCCATTATCAACCTTTTCCCTTCAATGATTTTATGTGTTGAAATGAGATAAGTGGTACTTTTTTATAAACTATTCTTTGCACAGCAGAAGAATGAGTCCAATCTAGGACACTGGTGCTTTATGGGTACAGGCAATACATTCCAAAATTCCCAATATTTCAGTGCTTTGGGATTTTCAGAGCTTTGGCCATTAAGATTTGAATATCTTTTCAGTTAAAGCTAATTAATAAACACAACAAAGAACACAACAAAGAAACAGCCTGATTCTGGAATACTTCTAGACATGATGCTGGTCACTCACATTCAGGGTTTCCCTTTGCTTCAGACTTTTCAGGCTCTGCACTGAACTGTACTCTCTGGAGACTGGTTCTCAGACCATTCTCAGGCACTTGCTCCATGGAGAAACATTTCCCTGATGAAAGGTGGCTGTTAAACTTTCAGAGCTGGAACTTGGGATCTTTCTGAATGAGCACAAGCTTACACCCTATAGCCAAAACAAAGAATCTCATCCATCAAGTTTACAAAGCTAGAGACTTTTCTCTGTATACTCTGCAATGTTAAAACCTATTCACTAACACAATACACCATAACTTGATTAGTTTCTCTGTGTATTGGTCAGATTTTTGTCATTGTGACAAAATACCTTAGATAATGAACTCACAAAGAAGGAAGGTTTATTTTGGCTCATAGTTTCAGAGGCTTCAGTCTATAGTCATTTGGCTTTTTTGTCTTTGGACTTGTGATAGTGTAATACATCATGGTTGAAGCACATGCTGGAGCAAAGATACTCAGGTCATGGTGGCGTAGAAGGAAAGAACAAGGAAGAGGAAGGTTAGATTCCTAACATCCCCTTCAAGTGGGTGTCCCCAGAAACTAACTTCTTCCCATTAGGCTCCACCACCTTTTAAAGGTGAACTGGGGACCAAGCCTTCCACACAGAGGCCAACTGCAGATATTTGGGATCATAATTATAGTGCTATATGTTTCTAAATGAAGTACTTGGCTACTTGTCAATTACGATGTTTCTGTGGATGGTTTTTATCATCTTCTAGATTTGGTGAAATAGTAACGAATACATTCAAAAATTAAGAAAAAAAGACAAACATGAACATTAGGACAACTGAGTAAAAGACCCATAAACATCTCATTAACTGAGTTGAAGATATTTCTTTTCTCCAATATGTACTGTACAGTAATAATTGATAATGATTGAGGAAGGAGGATGAGAAAAAGAAGAAAATGTAAAAAAAGAATCTTTCAGGAAAATTTTAAATTTATTATGAACCTAAAAATAATTACATTCTGTCTAAACTATACACATTTATGTATTTTTCTATAAAGTTTTTAGAACTAGTGAAAATTTCAAATAGTTTACATTGTAATAAAATTAAACTGAACACTAGAACACTTTAAAATACTACTATGTATGTGTTTAATAAAAATGAAGTCACATTTGTTACTGTTTTTATGTCATAATTATTTACCTCTGACAGAAAAAAATTAGTTTATAGATTATGTGTAATACAAATTTCTAATGATTGGTTATACTTACAGAATTAATGAGTAAAAATATTTTAAATATTCACATGCAAAATATAATGTGATTTCTCATAATTAATACTTTGTGTATAAATTCTTTCTCTTGTGAAATATTTAGTGGATTAGTGCTTATTCACTTTTTTCTTTGAAAACTGTACAACCTTTCATTTGAATAAAGTCTTACGGAAAAGTCTGAAAGGAACAAATGCATACCATACAAAATGAAGTCCTGTAGGTAATGCATAATTCATGTAGAAACAGAGCTTTTTTTAGGAAGCTCAGAAATTTATTTGATATTTTGAAATGGTATTTCTTATCAGTTCAGTGAACCCAAGAATTATTCCTAAAACAATTCAGGTCTTTCTCATCTGTTTCTAATTACAGAGCCCTTTTATTATTAATTGCAATGAACTGATATTTAGCACTTGCCTTCCACAACTGAATACATGACTAGGTCCACTTTAAAAAAAATAATAAATACACATAAAATTTGCCTATCAAAGTAACTTTTTTCTTTTATTGCTCCCTGTGACAAATAGATTAGATAGAATATTTGGGAGCAAAACAAGCAATAACCTGTATCTAGGCTTGAAATTTTTCATATTTTATTTTTGATTTCTTTGACAAGTTTCAAACATTTAGTAAAGCAACAATAACACATATCCCTCCTCTTTGGTACAGGAATGACTGGAACATAGGGACGGCAGATATCCAAACAAATCAAAGAACTGCTTGACATCCTCTTGTCTTCCTGTTTGGTTGGTTGACTCTTTTTACTTGCCTCATATTTTAAAACCTTTTTACTAGACCGTCAGTTACTTTCACATTCTGGATGCAGCTTACCCCGCCCACTCTGTTCAAAGATGCTCCTTTTCCATTCCAGTCTAAATGCCTTGTTCTGCTTTTTCTTTTTGAATTAGTGCTTTGTGTTATCACAGCATCCATTTTGGTAAAGAGCTATGCGTACTACATCGACTTTTCAGTCACCGTCATTAACCGTTAATGACAGAGTCCCGACAGGGACACTGCCAGGTTGGATGAGCCCACTCAACACCTTAGAGAAACCCAGGTCTCATTTTTACTTAGGTCGTAGAGTAAACGCCAGCGGGTTGCAGAGGACACAGAGGACACACATCAGCCTGACATTTCTCCAGTCCACTGCTCAAAGGCCCACCATAATCACTATAAACGGCTCTTAACCTGTCTATAGTGGCCACTTGGCCGTCCACTCCCACAGACAGGTCCTCTGCGGGTTAGCAATAAACCCGCCTGGACTGCTGAGTTCCCTTCCCTCTTCCCCACTCAGTCAGAACAGTCTGCCACGTGGCGTACTGTTCTAGGTATCTGCTGAATGAATCGATCTTCATTTTGCCTCCCAGAAAACTGAGGCCAGGAATGGTCTGCTAGTTTACTCAGGGTTAGACAGCTCAGAAGATCCTGCCTGACACACAGGCCCTTCCCATGCTCAGATAGATCAAAATTCACGAGTTTGAGTAGCCTGGCTCTCCACTGGATTCAGTTCCCTCCAGGACAGAGAGAATCATGCATTGTCATGGCACAAAATTAAGAACAGACTGAGTAGAAGACTGAATGTCGGCTTTGGGGAAAATTAACTTTGAGGAAACTTTCTTGCATAAGAGAATGACCTGAGGAAAATAATTTAAATCCAACAGTGCCATACCTAGCATATTTCACAATTGGATTAGACATTTGTAAGTAACTCTTTGGTTGTGTGCTAAGTCGTGCCCCCCCCCTTGAATGTTGAAATCCCAACACCCAGTACCTCAGAATATGACTGCACTTGAAGACAAGCTTTTAAAAAAACTAATTATGGTTCAACGAGGTCATATAGGTAGGCCTGAATTCAGCTGAATTCCCTTGACAAGAGAAGATTGAGAAACACACGCACACACACACACACACACACACACACACAGAAGACGACGTAAAGATGCAGTGAGAGGCTTCAGAAGAAACCAACATTGACCATGGACTTCCAGCCTCCTGAACTATGAGAAAAATAATTTCTGTTGTTAATGGCACTTAGTCTGTGGTATTTTAATGGTGTCTCTAGCAAGCTCATCACAGAAGCAAATAATTTTATACAGAAAAGAGCTTCACTAGATAAAATTTTGCTTGAAATTTGTGTGTGTAAGCAGTAATTAAAATGAAATAACACAAAAGAGTGAATTAATACTCTCGACTACATTGATCATATTTGGAGAAAGTTAAGGAGAGGTTTCCAAAATGTTTTCAGAGCAAGAACTGCATTTCTGCATCGTGTGGAGAATTTGGGGCACGAAGAATGAATTCTAGAATGGAAACAGCTGAAGTTCTGTCCCATTTGTGAGATCACTGTGCTCTTGCCTACTTCCAATCTGCTCTTGAAAAGATGTGTAACAGCAAAAGGATCAGAGAAATGAACTCCACCAAAAGTGTCCAAGTGATTAAAAACCATCGGTAGTGTGTTCTCACAGGAAGTGTCATTGCCAAGTACCCGTACGTCTAAACTATTTGAAATTGAAACAGAGGCTTTTGGGGGGAGATGTTTTTGGTATTGTTTAAAATTTCTAATTTTTCAACTGGAATTTCCAATTCCAATTTCCACGTATTGTAATGATTTTTTAAAAGGATCACTTTTTTTTTTTTTAGTGCTGGGGATTGAAGTCAGGGCCGAGTGCTTGCAACGCAAGCACTCTAACCACGGAGCTAAATCCCCAGCCCAAAAGGATCACTTTTCATCTATAATAATATTTTTGGTTTTTTACAGACAATTCCTTCTCTTACCGTCCAACCACTTTTTATCACCTTCCCCCCAATAGTTTTTCCTACTTTCCATTCAGATACATCTGGAAACTTTTTAAATAAAACTTGCTTTGTTTATAAACATAGCAAATAAACAGGTTTTATCAACATAAAATCAGGATGCAGAGGCTTGGACATTGAGGACATTAATGATATTGAGGGCCCTTCTCATGTAGAGCAAAATGGCCTCTTTTCTCATGGAGAAATGTTCTTTCTTGGAGTCCTTTTGGAAATCCTAACTGTTGGCACAACTGGAGCTTCAGTCCTATTGGCCCAGTGGGTGGTGCCCTGAGATACAAGGCTGTGCAGTAATCCTCCCTAGAGTCTCCCCTTCTTTGCACGGTGGGCAGGTACTGTTGCTGCTTTCCTGTCTGTGCATGAGATTCTCGTGTGCCCCATACTTTCCTTCCAAGCTCCCAAGAGAATTGCTATGAAGCACTTTGCAATAAGGAAACAAAGATGCTGCTCTGTGTAATGCTTAGCCAAAGGCTTAGGAAGCTAAGCAGAAGTGCATCAATGACTAAATACTACAGCCATTTGTGTTTATTTATTTAGTAGACAAACCCTAATACGACAGGTGTTGCTGTAACTTAACATTCACGTATACTGTATCATTTAATATCTATCACTTCAGAATGATAAATTGTGCAAACTGGGAAATCAGTTCACAGATCAGAACTTTGTCCAAGCTACATAGCTGATAGGTGGCTAACCACAATTTAAAAGCAAGCTCTCGGTCTCCAGAATTTGTGTTGTTCGCCTCTAGGCTCTGCAACCTGCCACAGACCCATAGCCATGGTGCCCAAACAATCCCAGGTGGCACTTTTGACTAAGTTAAGATACTTCTGGGGATCGCACACCAATTCCCCCTGACGGTTTCCAGTATTTTGTTTCTCAGTGCTGACTCCAGCTCACCGTCTCACATACTCCACCCCTTACACTGTGTGCTTTTCTTCAGCAGACAGACGTTTTTGCAGTGTGTGTCATTCCTGCCTTCTCTTATCTGTCAAGGCCACCCATGCACATAACAGCTGTCTGACTCCGGATAGAGATAGCCCAGTAATTACAGCACGGAGTGGGAACTAGTTAGATAACACCCCACTATCACATAGGATTTTTCAGTCTCTTGGTGGATTAATTTACTTTTTACAATTTTTGTTATTAGTAGTGCATGACTGCAGTAGGTGGTGATTACATTCATCGTGGTGAGTTGGTCAATGTGCATAACATACCCTAACTCTTTTTCTATCCCCTTCCCCTCCTTTCTTATTCCGGCCCTACCTTGCCCCTCTCCTCATTTATCACTCCCTCACTGTGGGACATTTTCTAGTCTTTTATTCTGGGAATAAAAGAAAGAAAAATAGTTTTCTTCTCTTTTCTCTACGGAGGAGAATTAAAACAAGGAAAAATGCTAAAATCTTAGGATAGAAGGCTCACAACCAGCGTAAAGCAGGGCATGAGAAGTGTTAAGGAATTAGATGCAGTGTCGTGTGCCCCAGACTGATAGTAACTAGACGGAACCGCCCTGGTGTTAAACATCGCAGAGTGATGAAGAAATGCAGCAGAAGTTCTTGGAGCTGAAAGAGTTCTGCAGAATGTGTTTAATGATGGGGACAACTGGAGTAGGCGGAATCAGAATGACACGTTAGTTTTATTTTACTGTGCTTCTTTTAAAATACATTTAATGAAAATATTGGCAAATTCAGTAGTTTTACCAGGAAAATCTAATGAACTTTTTAAAAAATATTTTGCAATTCTTTGCAATAACATAAAGGATCAGATTGTCAAATCAGATTCTCAAGACTCTGATCTTAAGCAGGATTAAATTCTATTCATGTGAAGGATACTGGTAACCACAATGCACAGGCAAAGCCCAGCGACAAATGAGATCAACACACTTCTCTTTTCTCTTCTCCCCACAACAAAATGCCCTAAATTTCAAATTTTGCCAATAGTTTATAAGATACATGTTGGAGCAAAGACATTTGAAGAGTATTGTGATGATTGATTTTATGTTTTAATTTCATTGGGCCATAAGCTGCCCAAATGTTTAGTGGAATAGTGTTCTGAGTGTTTCCGTGATGTTGGTTGAGATTTGCATTTGAGTTGGGGAACTGAGGATACCCACCCTAATGAAAGGGTCTCCTTCAATCAGTTGGAGGGCTAAAGACGGTCCACATTCCTGCCTTTTCTAATGTCCTGGGGTCTCCAGCGTACCTTCGGCTTCACTCTTGCAGCTTCACACACTGCTCTCTCAGGAGCATACTGCGTGGCCTCTCAACCCTTCCAAAATCTGGCTGGAAGCTTCCCTGACCCCACAACTCTTGCATTCTGTACGCCTGTAAATGACGTGGATGATGCCAAGGTCTGCCACCAGCTAGAGCAGTAGCTGAGCCTTCTGCATCTTGCTGGTGGTTGCCGAGGCCTCTGAGTGCCTGGATGGCTGAGCAAGGTGGACTGAATTATGGGGAATCAACTCCCATTCCATAGGCTTCTGCCATGCTGGAGCATGGTTCCCTGGATCTCTTTCTCAAAACAAAGTTTTTCACCTTTGCAGTTTTGAGCCTGCAAAGGGTGGAGCCTTGCTGGTTCCTCACATTTCCTCAAAGTATTTTTTCCTATCGTCCTGCTCTGAAGTACTTGGCTTCTTTTAAATGCTAATCTTTCCAGCAGCCAAGCTCTCTTCTGTTCCATCTTTGCAGGCCACAACTGTACAGGAGCTTCCTTTCTGTCTGAACTGAAAACTTTTAAAATCAGTCAGCTGGGCCATTTGCTCTTGATTCTCAATGTAGACCTGGCTAAAAGCCCACATAGTACCCAAGCCACAGCCTGAACATTTGCCTGCCCTGATATTACCCTCACCATATGATATCAGACTCCACCTCTGAGTCTGCCATCCTTAAACTCAGTCTCCTGTAAAGACTCTGGACTTCACAGAATGCAGATGAATTTTCTGCCAGGGTGTAATACCTATAGCCTGGAGTACAGCCGACAATGGAGCCCTCCTTCCCACCTGAAACCTCTTGAGCCTGGTCTTTTCTGCTTGCATTACAGTCAACATTCTGGTCTATTGAGCTCTGAGCAGAATCTCCCAGTAAGCTTGGGTTAAGCATTCCAGAGCTATTTCTCTAACCAGCATCTCCAAAGCTTTCCAAACTCCTCCCACAAGCCAGTTCCAAAGACCTCAGAACAACATGATCAGGGAGTGACAGCAATGAGCCCACTTGTCTAGTACCGAAATCTGTCTTCGTTACTTACTCATTGCTGAGCCCGAACACCTGAGACCCACGAGTTGAAGGAGGAAAGTTTAATTTTAGCTCACAGTTTGTAGCAGTTTCAGCCAGCTGTCTCCTAGGCAGGGCAGCACGGCAGTGGGGTGAGGCAGAAGAGAAACAGCTCATCATGTGATGGGGGAAGCTGCGAGAGGGATCGAGAGTTAGACCCTTCCAGGCCACACGGTCATTGACCCAGCTCCTCCAACCAAGCCTCAATTCCCAGCATCGCATTCGGTTGTAAACTCATCAGTGGAATAATCCACTGATAAGTATCACATTTGGGGAGCCAATCGCCTCCCCAAAGCACCACCTGTGAGCACAGAGGCTTTGAAGGGGCATCTAGACATAAACCTTAAAAACCATGTAAAAATGGACCGTTATCTCTTTGCACCCTACTTATGACTTACACGGTATAACATTTTTCTAGTCAGTTATGATGAAAAAAAAACAGGCATTTTAAGTTTATTTAGCAGGTATATCCTGCTAAAACTTTTTACTGATAAACTATTTCCATTACCTCCATTATGTCGTCCACAGATAAGTACCATAAGTGTGTTTTCGAAGCAGTTTGGCACATGTTTGTAGAGCATTTGGCTTGGCCAGTTCTGTCCTTCTGCCTGAGTCTGGTAAAGTGAGAAAATAGGCCACAGAGCTGCAGGTAACGTCTGTTGACTAGTCTTCCTTTATAGGGTGTGGGGGAATGGTCAGTTTGAGTGGGAGTGCCCAGCTGAACAGTGCTGGGAGAGTGGTTCTGGGCGCAGAAGACCCACCTGAGGGCTGTTCATGGAGTGGCGTAAAAGGAGAAGCGGGGGGAAGATTGCCGCTGCTGATTTCCCAGGAGCAGCTCAGTCGTGGTTGATTGTCCCAATATGAACTCAGCTGTTCTCATCAGAGGCGCTTGGGGCCTCGCTGTACCCTGGCTGGCTGCTGTTCTTTGCAGAGGGCTCTGGACTTCGTGTTGTCCTGAGTGTCCTTCCCACCTCCAGTGCAGAGCCCTGAGGCTCTGGCTCAGATCCTTCACCCTCAGGCACAGACTTTCAGGCTGGCTCCGCTGGCCTTCGGGCCTTTCTGGTGCAGATGCTCGATATGGACTTGCGTAAGATACTGCCGTGGGATCCAGGCCCTTGCCTGCATTGCATCAGGCATAAGGACAGAGCTCTTGCACTCTTTTGCATTGGACTTTTTGGGTGAATATTATAAGAGAGCCCTATAAATTTATGTGTCCTTTATTAAGTCTATTCCCTTGCAAATCCTAATACACAAGGAAATATGCATTTGTAATGAAATGGCACTCAGATCGTGAAACAGTGCCGCACTGGACAGGCCTTCAACTCAACATTCTCAAAGACAGCATGAACTTACTCAGCTATAGGCAAGATTGTCAATCGCCTTAAAATTTTTTTTCAAATTTTTTCAAATTGGGTGTTTGCAATACATTATGTTTGCAATACACTTTTTTTTAAAAAAATTAAGTGTTTGCAGTACACAATGTTTAGGAGTTGGTACATGCACATAACACATCTTAACATATACAAATGGGCCTACTTAACACCAAACTGTACATAGGACAGGCATACCACTCATCACGGGAAACACCTCTGGCCTAGATTGTTGTAAACTTTTAATGCTGAGGAGGCCAAGCAAGCCTGGCGATACGTTAATTGAATTTCATTGACAGAATAAGATGGTCATGAGTGAGAAGAAGCATTCTCTATTAGCAAGGCTTAAGAATTGCATAGTCTAGGGGCTGGGAATCTAGCTCAAGTGGTAGAGTGCTTGTTTAGCAAGCGCAAGGCCCTGAGTTCTATCACCAGCACACCCCCCAAAAAAATTTGCATAGTCTAATTGAAAATGAGACAGTGACACTTGCCTTGAGGAAAAACAGAAGCAGGTAAGAGGAAAAAGATTATTTGAAAATGATGATATAATGATACCATCGACATTTCATTCCAATAGGTATTACTAATTTAAAATATGTATTAATAAATTAAATATTAATCTCCTAAAATTGCTTTCATTCCCCACATGAATTAATTTCTTCAGTGCTCACTCATGTATAGCAAATGTAACCTTCCAGCAAGCTTATGTTTATAATAATTATTTGATTTTAAGCTTTACTGTTTTATTTTGTGGTTTCTCCCTTAGCAAATGCCCTTGGTTCATATGGATCAACAGGGAATTCTTTGAACAATGCATTAGTCACAAACACCTAAAATTTTGAACACAGCAGCTTACAAGTTGCCTAGCAACCATCTGGGATGCTGAAGCTTAATTTTGGATCAGTTAACCCTGAAGGAACTGCAGAATTAATTTCCCTCATTGCAATATCTTTAAAAAGTTACCAGTCCACGTCCAAAAGGCATTTTTCTCGGTTATTCAATTTTTCATAGCTTCCATCAAGCACCAAATTATGTTTGCTATTTTTGTTTCCCAATATTTTTCAGTTATAAAAATATTGTTTATATTTTCAACTGTAACTAAATAAAATGTTTGAGTAAAATCAATTGTGAAGAAAATATTTTAAAACCTGACATTTTTCTATTGATACTTCTCCCAGGTAGAGAGGATACCAAGAACTAATTCTTTGAAGTCTATTCTTACATTATTTCCAGTACAACCAACCACAAGTGTAGCATCCTACACGAACATCTGTTAAAACAAACAAACAAAAATAAAGCTTTCCTCCCCTCTTGGGGAGACATTGCTTAGAAAACCATAAAAAGCTGCAGACATTTGCCCAAATCCACTATTTCAGCTGTCAAAACTGTAGCTACCAGAACAAATTCTTCCTTTCTTCACTTTGAATGATGGCAACAAAAAATGTTTTTACCTTCTCTATTACTGCCATGATAATATAAAAATGAGGTAAAACTTCACCGTAATGAATTTTTCACCAGCTTTAATATTGATCACAGTGATAATTTATAATAAAATTATAAAAATACACATACATCTCAGTATTCTTATTGTAAAAGACTCAGATATATATATACCTACATATTAATAAGGTAAAATAGCATTTCAAATGTCTGAAAAAGGCTCTTACAAACTGCTTGTAATAACAATCATAATTTTTGTGCAGACAATTTTCAAGTGTAGATCTAGGTTTTCAGTTTGGAAAAATCTATATTTAAAAAATCAGTTGTGAACGTTTATTGCATGAGGTTTCTAAGAAGAACAAATAATAAAGAATTAACTACCACATTAGGTCAAAGTAATACAAAAATAAATGACCTCCTGGCTAAAAGATCACAGGAACTTGCTATTTGTGGAATTCCAATGTGGAATGCAGTAACCTATTCAAAAGTGACAATTTACTATTCACTGTGAAAAGAAGTCAGCAACAAAAATAAGTTTCTGAATATATAGCAAATTTCATCTGCCCAACATCATCAGCTTTGTAATAACAATCATAATTTTGTCATTTCCAGGGACAGGTTCACACTACTTTGCAGGAAAGCGCAGAGTTAGGTGAAAATTCGGGATGGAAGGTTCGTTTTTGCCTACAGACTTACCCGCATTGATTGCCCAGCTCCTTGATGATGGTCACTCTTTTTGGAGTAAGATGGAATCTCAGTGTTGTTTTAATTTGCATTTCTTTAATGGCCAGAGATGCTGAACATTTTTTCATATATTTAATAGCCATTTGAAAGTCTTCAGGAAAGTATCTTATTCATTTAGTTACCCATTTTTTGATTGGATTTTGTTTGGGGGTCTAATATTTTTTAATTATTTGTGTATTTTAGGTATTAGTCCTCTCTCCGAGGAATAGCTGGAAGGATTTTTTTGTTTTGTTTTGTTTTCCATTCTGTAGTTTGTGTCTTCATTGTGTTACTTGTTTCCTTTGTTGTGCAGAAGCTTTTTAATTTCTTCTAATCCAATTTGTTTATTCTTGTTGCCGCTTATGCAGTTGGGGTTCTGTTCAGAGAGTTGTTTCCTGTGCTGATGTCTTCAAGAGTAGAACTTACTTTACCTTTCGAAGGTTTAAGGTAAGGTAAAGTACTTTCTATTTCCCCATTTAATAGTTAGATCTTTAATTTTTTTTTTTTCGGTGCTGGGGATAGAACTCAGGGCCTTGTGTTCTTTCATTATTATATTGAGTTTTTGTATTTGGGGAAAGAATACCTGGTCCTATGAAGCAGCACCGAGTAATTTTCAGCACATACCATGGGATCAAATCAAGGGCTTATTTCAGGTGATAATTTTTATGACCATATCTGTCAAATTCCTCCATTGTGAAATTACTATTTCGTCTTCAGTAATAAGCATCTGTGTAGAGATATTTTACATTGTGCATTTATACTATTTCTCCTCACATTTCACCTAATAATTGTAACACCCAGATTCTTCTTTCTAAAATAAGATTGAGGTATCTGTCCAATAGAGATAATTGATTTCCATCATTCCCTTTACATTTATTCATTGGAATTCTTGTCAAGGGAAGAACTGTTCTCTCTTCCCTACTTACTCATTCAATTATTCACTTTTATCAATATGAGATAATGGATTTATATATAAACACATATAACTGCTTGTTCAGATTTGCTATACACATAGTTTCAAAAACCACTCACCAAACTCCCTTTTGGAGCATATTTATTAAATAGAGTATCTCAATGTGGTTTTTCTCCTTGAACTTCTAGCACACAGTCAGATGTTATTTTCCCAAATTACTAACTTAGTTCTTTGTTTTTTCACCAACCACTGTGGTGCAATCTGCTTGACCGTTTCTCTTTGTGTTCTGTTGTAGATTTCCCCTGCAATAGGTTTTCATTTATTTATTTAGCGTTCGTATATTTGAAACATCTCCATATTATAGTGTCAAAAGTATAAAAATGGTATATTCAAAGAAAGAGTTGCCACCTACCTCTGTTGTCCCTCTTTTGCCTTTTGTTCCACTCCATCCTCCTGAGCTGCCACAAGCAACATATGTCGTTAGTGACAAGTTTATCTTTTCTACGATGCTTTCTTGCAGATAGGCAAATGCGCATCTATTTTCTTTTATCCTCCTCTTTCTTATATACCAAGTAGTAAGTGAGAGATGCATTTTGGCATGTGTTCCACAGTGTTCCACTACTCAGTTTCTGGGTCAAGTATAGAAATTACAAAACATTTCTGTTCCATAAGCAAATACCAACCTTTCAGAAAGTCGTATGTCACTAACAGCTATATTGACTAGATTAAATGTTTGGAAGTGTGCAGAGTCCAAGGAAGTGCCTGAGGGAATGCGAAGTTATTAAATAGATTTCAGGATTAAATTAATAGGAATGAGAATATAACATAAGAGATTAAAATGAGTATAATAGAAACAAATGACATTACCAACACAAGTGCTCAGCTTGGGGAATGTTGATAAGTGCTTCTTGGCAGAGAGAAAGAATGAGTGAGCGAGAGAGAGAGAGAGAGAGAGAGTTCTATTTGATATTTCAGTTTAATGGTTAATAATTTCACATAACAGAGCAATGGAAAGGTTTTTTTTTCTTTTATACTACTAAATAAGTAATAAATAGCATTTTAATATTTCCAAATGTTAAAATATCACATTGATACATATCTTAAAGTAGTTTTTTGTCTGAACTAATACCTGATTTTATGAAAAAATTGGTTTTAAAAATAAATTTGTAACCAGAATACTGCACATAGATGAACATTTCTAGTTAACAGTTAGTGTTTCTTGATGTTTTCCAGCAGGTCTAACGGGCCTCACACACACAGACAGTATTATTTCAGCATCTCGTGATGCAACCCAGTATCTCAACATTAAAAATTTGTTCTAAAATTGGAGTTTGATTAGACCAAATTATTTACCCATAAAATATTTTCTTCAATAGGAAATATGTGTATTTTTATTCTGCCACAACACACTGAGAGGAAGATTTATGCTATCATTTCTGTTTTAATACTGGCTGATAATTTTATTCATTTGCCGCTGCAAGAGAGTAAAAAGCTTAATTCCTGCTACTGTGTAGGTTAACAATAACACAGGAATCCTATGATAATCACTTGAATCAGGTTTTTTCTACATTTTTCCTGCTTTGTTTTGCTCTTTTTGGAAAAGAACATTTTTATTGCTGGGCGTTCTGGATATTTAAGGACACTTGTACAATGTATGTAAATGAAATTATTTGTGGACATTCAGTGCGATGTGCTATGTTGGACCAGATCGAGTCCAACGCTGTTGGGATGTTTAGGCGTTTCAGAGGTTAGTTTATTTGTTTCTGCTCCGTGCTGAGGCCGTCTCTGTGGGAGAGCTGGGGGATGAAGAATGAAATTTCTATCAGAACCGCACAGCCCTGGGCATGTCCTCAAGCATTGACTTGTGCCCACAGAACACATCTTTTCTTATATATGTTAATATATGTAAAAAATCCAAATAATCTATGTTTTCCTGTCACTTAATTTCATGCCAAAATATGTCTCAAGCTCCATGAATTTTAATCACATTGTGTGCTATCACGTCGCACTTCATGATAAAACACAGAGGAAAAATGGGGAAAATGCTATAAAGGCTGCTCCTGCATGAATTGTAAAGGTCAAAATTGATTAATTAAATAAAATAATTCATGAGAAACTGAGGACTAAATGCTTACATTTCCTGTTTTTCTAATTAAGAAAATTTTATAATTGTTTCCTTTGATGAGAGCGATTACTCATTCAGTGGAGCCCACAGAGCACAGAAAAGAGCAGTGAAAGAAGAGACGGGGGAGACTCAGGCCCCGCTAGGAAGAATTGCAGCAAAAAGAGTTCTCCGAGACCATGTCAGCACAAAATACAGGCGGATGATCCCTTCTCAGAAATCCCTGAGACCAGAAGTGTCTTGGGCTTGTTTCGGGGTTTGGGAAATTTGCATATATATCACGGGCTATTTTAGAGTTGGGCGCCAAGCATGTGATTCATTTATGTTTTATATGTATTTACCTCACATGCCTCAGAGTTGTACAATATTTTTAATGGATCTGCATGTTGACTGGGGCTTGTTCCATGAGGTCAGGTATAGACTTTTCCACTTGTGGTATCAGGTTGGTGCCCCAAAGATTTCAAATTCTGAAGCACTTTCCATTTCCAATTTTTTGAGTTAGAATTGCTCAAATGGAAGCAATGAGAACCAAATTCTTTATGACGGTTAGCAGTTTATAACTGATTTTCATTCGTGCTTTTCGATATCACGATGCGACGTGGAAGCAGCCGCTGTGTGATTATAGGCTAATAAAACTCAGTCTCTTGCCGCAGAAGGCATCGAGGCTTCCAGTGCGAGTGATGTACTAAAACACCCGCAAACCGTGGCGTTACTCGTGCGCAGGACTTTCATGGAAGGATTTAGGGTTGGGCAACGCCAGGAAGGCTTGGTCACGGGAAATCTTCGTTTCCACAGCTGAGCAAAACCTTTCAGGGATCATTCCTGTCCGACAACCCTTTTCATTACCTCCACTTTATAGGGCAGAGAATTAGACAGATTAAGTTAATTCTCTTAGTCCTATCTGGAAAGATTGAGTAGGAATTAGTCCCAGAACTAATATTATATCTACAATAGAGTTATTTCTTTGGCACTAAAGTAATTCAAAAAGAGGCAAGAAATCGATGTTGAGGATGTTTTTCGAAAGAAAGTTAACCATGAAATATCCGCTGGGCGTTCAACTTGCTTTCAACAGAGAAATCAATAATTTTATGATCCTTCAGATTTAGTGACAATTCTTATTCAAATGAGCAGCTCAAGTTTTTTTCACATTAATATCTCTTAATTTATATTTATATCTCTTTTCTCTTGAGTTGAAAGTCTCGACTCTTACCTGTATTATTAGATTCATATACTTGCTTTTCCCCAGCTTTCGCAAATCATATAAATAGAATAATGCCCCAACCGTAATACCAATGTTACAACTAAAGTTTGAAAATTGAATAAACATTAAGTGTGTTTTCTGGCAATATTTTTCCTTATAAAACATTTTATTTAGAAGTTTCAGGTTCAAGATCTCTTGAAACAGTTTTATTTTTCTCTGTAGTATACTATCAGTCTAATATACAATTAGGTTCATTTCTATTCACTTTTAATTTTACACTTTGCTTCCTCTTTAACATAAATTTCTGAATATGAAAGTACTAACGGTGTAAACGTATGACTGTGAGTATGTAAAGTGATGTATACCTTATGGAAGTAAGTCAGCGACATTTTCAAATTAAAGGTATATTTGCCTTTTTTTGCCCTAGCAATCTCACTTAGAGGAGCTGATCCCAAAGACACATGGCAAAAATAACTAATTATTTCTACATTAGCTTATTCATGAAATTATTTGTAAGAGGGCATAATTGGAAATATCATATTAAAATTAATTGAGAGAAAGCTAACTAAATTATACCAATATATGACTTCTTTTTCCCTATAGCACAGTCAGTGAGGTATAATTTCAAATTTAGGATTTCTGCAAACGTTGAAATGAGTAATAGCAGTGAATTGTAGTTATAATTTGCATTTTTCTTAGGAGAGAAGTTGAACTGTATTTATACCTGCAAATGCCTTTTCAATTTTCTTTATGAGTAGTCTATTGATATCATTTTTTTCCACTTTTAAAGTCACTTTTTGGTTTGCCCTCCCAGATTTTTAATAGCTATTTAAATATTTAAGAGTTAGTGCTTTGTAAAATTTGTCAATATTTGTCTTCATTTTTCATTTTTTTTATCTTGCTTATAGCAGTTTGGACATGTGAATATTTTATTTTTGTGTTTCACAACACAATTAACTTTAGCACTCTTTTCTTACCATTTGTAGACATTGAGTCACTGTTGTGTGGTCCTCTATACTCACTGGATAAGAGCCTGAGGCGCCTTTCTACGGTGCCTCTCAGAGGTCCAGATGACTTCTGACACATGACCAATCCAGTCCAGGGAAGCTGATCAATAGAAGTGTCCATGTGAACTTGGACTTGTGAGCAGCAATAGATTTTGAATTAAAGGAAGTCACAGAAAACTAATTAGTACTTTATACGATGTTTCTAGTACTATTTATTGAAAAGTCCAGTTTTCCCCTTATTTGCCATTTCACGTTTATCTCACATCACAGTCCCATAAAACTTGGATCTATGTGCAATATTAAGTTCTATTCCATTGACCCATCTGCCTATACGTGCTCATTTAATGCATGTTGTAAAATATAGAGGGCTTTTGCATATTTTAATGTTTATAATTGCCTTTTGGATTTCTCTTGCTTCCCACATAGAGTGCACTTTTGATGGAAGTCTTATTTTATATCGAATAAATTTATAGGATATGTTGAAGTCAGAATCAGTAATCAGGAATATGTTTCATTTAGCAGATGTGCACTGAGCAGCCAAGCTCTTTAGTACCTGTGAGTAGACTATTATGTCAAGAAAATATTATCGTCTATGGGAAAGAATCAGTTGGATTTGGCAATTTATTAAGCATAAAATGAATCTTAAAAAATATTACAAAAACATAAAAAGTTTAAACCATTAAGAACATAATAGGAAACAGGGAGCCTGATATTCTGCAAATAGGAAGAGGATCAAGAGCCGGAGAGAGAGAGGAGTCAGGGAAGGCGAAGTGGACAGAATTAGATGTGTGATGTACGTGTACCGACTCCCCGTGGTGAATGTGATCATTATGTACAGCAAATGTGTACTCAAAAAGTTGTGTACTACTAATTTTTTAATACAAAAAGGAAAAACTTATTAGAAAAGTATCTTCAGAAAAATACTATGACTACAGTATTAGAAATGTGAATAATAAATTTATTAAAAAATGCACAAACCAAAATTATCTTTATGTTGCCTTTTGAACGTCAATTTTGTTAAGCCTTAATTTGAATAGAATAAAAGAAATCTTCAGTAACCAAAAGACAAATGTCATGTGGCAGCGCTTATATAACATACCTAAGGTGGTCAGTTCAGAGAGAGAGAAGGGGGATGGGGAGGGGAGGAGAAACCGGGAGCACTCTTTCGGGGGCGCGAGACGAAAGAGCTGGAAAGGGACGATGGTTGGGATTGCACAATGTGAACAGGTTTAGAATAACGAAACTCTATACTTCTAGGTGCTTAATGTGGTAAACTTCTATTTACATGTATTTTTCCACCATTTTATTTTAGAAAGAAAAATACATACCTATAAAATATATAAACACATATGTTTTAACCGCTGTTTACATTTGCGTATCCATTACCATAATCAATATATAAAATTGAGCTTCTCTCCAGAAAAGTAAAACTTATTCCTTTACAGTTACTTTTCTCTCCTAGCCTCAGGCAATCCCTGATCTGCTTTCTAAAATACGGTATTTGAAAATACCATACAAATGAAATCACCTGGTACATATGCTTTGTGACTGTGGTTCTTTTCCTTTTTCTTTGTGGTGCCGGGGATGGAACTCAGGGCTTTGTACTTGCTAGGCAAGCACTCTAACCACTGAGCTAAGTCCCCATCCTGTGACTATGGTTCTTTATGCAGCACAATGTCTGAAATACATCCATGGTTTTACTTATCAGAGTTCTTTTCTTTGCTGAGTGGTGTTTCAAGTTTAGACTGTGCAGTCTTCTGATACTGTTTTAGTCTTTCAATTTTTTAGTTTATGAATAAATCTAGTATACACAGAGGAACAAGAAGAAATTTAGCTGCTCTTAAAAAGAAGAAGTCTTTTGTGATTCCACACAAATTTTAGGATTTTTTTCTATTTGTGTGAAAAATGTCATTAGGATTTTGGTAGAGATTGCACTGAATCTGTAGACTGCTGGGATAATATAACATTTTAACATTATTAAGCCAATTAAAACAAAGTTTATCTTTACATTTTTGTGTGTCTTTGGTTTCTTCTGTTGATATCTTACAGTTCTCAACATACAAGTTTTTCATTTCCTTGGTTAAATTAATTCTGAAGTGCATGTTTTTACCTAAGTGGAATTACTTTTTAGATTTCTTTTTCAGATAATTTCTTGTTAGAATCTAGAAATGCTGTTGACTTTGTATGTTGGTTGTCTATCCTGCAACCTTACTGAACTTTGGGTTTTTCTGTATATAACAAAATTTTATCTTTGATCAAGGATATTTAAGCTTTATGTCCAACTTTAATGACTTCGTTTGTTGACTGATTGTTCTGGCTAACATTTCCAGTACTACACTGCGTAGAAATGGCAAGAGCAGGGATTCCTGTATTGCTGATCTTAGAAGAAAAGCTTTTGGATTTTGACCACTATATATCATAGAAGCTGTTGCCTGTATTGTGTTCAGGTACTTTCCCTCCAATTTGTTGGGAGTTTTTTCACGAAGAATGTTGAATTTTGTGAAATGTTTTTATGTGTGCATTGAGATTGTCATGTATTTAGGTCTTTCATCCTGTTACTGGGGGGTATTGCACTAATGGAATTGCTTATCTTGAACCATTTTTCTGTCCCTGGGTTGAATCCCACTTAATTGTGGTGAATAATCTCTTTTAATGTGGTGTTGAATTTACCATGTTGCACACTTTTGCTTCTATGTTCAACAGAGATACTGGCCTGTTTTTCTTTTCCTGTTTTGTACTTTCCTGGACTTAGTACTGGAATAATGCTGGCCTTGTTGGATAAACATGGAAGAATTTTGCCCTCTTCATTGTTTCCTGATAGTTTGAAAATAATTGGCACTTTTAAAACTGTCTGGTAGAAAAAAACAGTGAAGCCATCGTGTTCTTCGTTTTCTTTTATTCGGTTTCATTACTTAGAATCGGTCTGCTCAGATTTTCCACATCTTTGTGATTCTATTTTGGCAGGTCTATGTGTCTAAATATTTATTTATTTCTTCTAGGTAATCCAATTTCCTGCCACGTACTTCTTCATAGTAGTCTCTTACAAACAATAGAGATACAAATATTTCTCTGGTATCAGTTGTAATGTCCCCTTTTTCATTTCAGATTTTCCTTATTTGATACTTCTCTTTTTTCTCAGTGTAGCTAAAGATTATCTGTCACTATTCAACCTTTCAAAAAGATCTCTAATTGTGCCAGTCTTTATTATTGCTTGTATTGTCTCTACTTCATTTATTTCTCCTCTGGTCTTTATTGTTTCCTTATTTCTGCTGTTTTGGGCTTAGTTTCTTCTTGTTTTTATGGTTGCTTGAGGCATAATGTTAGTGTGTTTGGGATCTTTCTACTTTTTTGATGTTGCAATAAACTTTGCTCTTTGAGATGCTTTTACTGTACTCCTTACATCTCGGTGTGTCAGATGTCCATGACTGGAAAAGTTTTTCTCATTCCCTTTTTAATTTCTTTTTTGATCCATTGGCTGTTTAGAAGACCTCCAAATAGCCAAAACTATCTTGAGCAAAAGAATGAGTTGGAAGAATTCTTCTATTTGAATTCAAAATATACTATAAATTTGTAATAATCTAAACAGCATGGAACTGGCATAAAAACAGATGCATAGATCAATGTAACAGAAGAGAGGGCCCAGGAATAAGTCTACACATTTATAGTCAACTGATTTTCAACAAAGAATCTAAGAACACAGTAAAAAATATATAGTCTCTTTAATAGATGACATTGGGAAACTGGATATCCAATGTAGAAGAATAAGTTACACACTAATCATACACCATAGGTAAAAATCAACCCAAAATGGATTACAAACATGAATGAATATAAGACCTAAAATTGTGATGAAGTCATAGTGGGAAATCTCCATGACATTGACTTGGGTGATGGTTTTTGGATATAACCTGAAAAGCACAGGACATGAAAAGAAAAATAGGCAACTAGGAGTATATCAAACTAAAATACTTCTGCAAACCATGGAAATAACCAACACAGAGAAGAGATGACCCAGAGAATAGGAAAAAAAATCTATGCATTTGATGAAGGTTAATATCTAAAGTATATAATGAACTCAACTCAATAACAGTAAGGAATATCTGATTTCATTTATAGTGATCTTCATTATTTTGTGCCACTCTGTGTGACTCCACTATGAAGATGTGCTGTAACTTAGTCAACCATATTTTTATGTATGAGTATTTGAGCTGTTTCCAGTAATTTTAAACTTTACCTGCTATGAACTTGAATTATAGACTTTATAATTTTTTGTAGCCATAAAATAATTTTTAAACCTATATACTTTTAAATCTACTGTTTGTCAATATTTATCTTTAAATATTGTCATTTTCATATTGCAAAAATATTGCAAATCATTTTATGTAAACTTACTTATATTTTTAATGGCTACTATGCGACCATCTCATGTTCATTTATAAACAAAATGAAGAATGTGAGCTGAATAACTGTAACATTAGTAAGTAAAGCTACTTACTGTATTCAATGGGTATTGACAGAAAAGACCAATCTGTTCTTTAAATACAGTCATACATACTACCATACTGTCCTTAGCATTGTGAAAAAGGATATCAATGTCCATCAACTTGGATTCATAAACCGATTGCTGCACTCATGACTCATTAAAAAAAGTCTTTTTTTTTTTAACAAAAAGAGCTATTATTGAAGAAGCAAATTACTCTGACATGTTAAAAGAGAAAGGAACAATTTCTTGAGGATTCTTGTGATTAGTGTTAAGTCTACCACAAAGGAGCCGAGAGTTGGACTAAATTCTCAACCCTGTGAAGATAGTAGGATTTAGAGTTCAATGGGTAGAAAATTACTAAGAGAAGAAATACATCAAGATCAGAGGGCATCCAGCTAAACTGACCTAGTGTGATTTTTGCTAAAGAAAGGCCAGGATGACCAGAATGAAGCATTTGACCAGATATTGATAGTACTCGGATGGCAAATGGGATGTTCTCTGTAAACTTAACAGGATTCTTGGCAAAATTGAGCTATGTGAGAGCTGTAAGGAGGAGGGCCAGGTTTGAGACCTAGAGTTGAAAAGAGTATGACTAATGTTTGGTCAGGGAGAGTCTTTGTCATCATAATGGCTACAGAATATTACACTGACATAAATCATAAATGAAACAAATGAGAAAAATATAATGAAATTATTTCTTTCATGACAGGAAAACAAACAGTGCACGAATTGAAGTCAAAATATTTGAACAGCTTTCACAGATAGCAACAAATCACAGATACTGCAAAAATACTACACATTGATCAACATTGGCTGCTCAAGAAGGGACCACTATCAATGCATAGTTGTACTGATGGAGTTATGGAAGAGAGGGAGATTAGTTTGTCTATATAAACTTTCATTTTTGAGAAAGGACGTGAATTATGTGTGAGGAAACAGGGTGTGGAGAGAACAATTTTCTGTTTAGAGTCACACCTTTATGTGAGACCTAAGAAATAATGTAAAATGGTAAGGCTGGAATGTAGACAGATTGAAATGGTGAGCAACTTTTAGAATGAACACCTGCCTTAGAAATGTACTTATTTCTAACTGAGGTGGAAGAAGAACTAACATCAAGGTTTCTCAGATCAGCTGTGTTCCTGAAGTTGTAGCAGGAAGCTTTGGGTATGGAAAGGCCTAGTGAGCAATTGCTCATAAGTTGCACACTAAAGCAATTGAGTTTGTCAGACTCGGCTCATTTAATATTATATAAATCTGCATATTGGCATTAATTGATTAGCTGTGGGAAGATTTAAATAAATACTTCGTTTCATAGAAAAAAATCTATAAAGATTGAGAGACTCTAAATTCTCATTTTGGTAAAATATCAGTTATTAGAAATTCTTGAGTAAATGGCAAGATTGTCATGTCTTGTTGCACCACGATACTGCATTATAAATATTTAACCCAAATTTTCCACTGGACAGCAAAGAGATAAATATCAAAGATCTCTGGGCAGTCTATCAGTCAGGGCTCTGTCAATAAAAGAAAAGCAATTAAAGATATTTCAATAAACAAAGGATTTAATACAGCAAATAAATGTTCATAAAGTGCTTGGACAGACCTAAGCCTAAAATGCAGTGAGAGCTGTAACTTAGCTCTCAGACCCACTGGCATCTTTCCTCATGGACTAAGAAAGTTACAGAAATTATCAGCAATGCAGAAAACCACTAGCAAAAATGCCTCTTATCTCTGGTCTTCAGGCAGATGATTTTGAGGAAAAGGATGAAAGCATTTTGCAAAATAGCGTATTTATTTAGAACGCATGATTTGCTGGTTTCTGTCAAAAGAGCAGCTACCTGTTGTCTTTCTTTCTTCCACGTCTCCCATAAGAGCTTCTACCTGGTGGGATCTTGTGTTTTGCCCCTCATCATGGCTACAGGAAGGAGTATGATGCGGAGCAGTGATGTTCAGATGCCAAAATTGACCTAGTAACTAAAGATATTATGCTCAGATTCACAGACATAGGTAAGACGGTTAAAATCCGATTTAAAGGGTTGTAAACAGTAGTCCTTTGGGAACAATTCTAAACATTTTTCAACAAATTTTGTCATCCATTCTAGTTAACTGTCACAGCATGTATCTGAGCCACATTACAGCTTGTGCTAATTAATCTTGCTAATACATCTTTTGTGTCATCTGTTCAAATGTGTCTTGCTGACAGACTTATCCCTTCTCCCTTGGGAGAACCTTTAATCAGAAGTAGAAGAGGGTGAAAGTGTTGTGGCCAGACACCACTATGGGGTGACTTAAACAGGGAAGGAGAAGAAGCGGCGTTATGTGGGAAAACAGGCGTAGTTTTAGAATGAGTGCAGTTGACACAGTAGTGTGGCAGAGAATGATAAACTGCAGAGGGCGGTGCCCAGGCCACTTCTGCTGGGCGGGCAGAGCCCACGTCTGGGGGGCACATTGGCCATGACGGTTTCAGGGCAGTCCGCAGGCAGCTCCCAATGACGCGGGCAGCGCTCGGCACTCCCTGGGAGCAACTTAGAGGCGCTGAGCCCCCAAAGTGCTTGTCACACTCAAAGAGGAATATTTTTACAGAGAAGTAGCGAGGAAACTATTTTTTTTTTTTTTAAGTAGGGCAGAACAGTGAAAGGAAATCACACGGCAAAAAAATAATACTGAATGGGAAGTACTGTCATGGGACAGATGAAAAACTAAGAAGAGATATAAATTTACTGAATAAAAACAACTGCAGTGATTCACTCAGCATGTTTTAAAGAGGAATCCGAAGTAGTGATCAGGAGAGATCCGTGAAACAACAGACGGTCTGGAACTTGAGCTGCTGGAGTTCAGGAAGTAAGTGAGAAATGAAATCATTATCTGAAGCAAGGAAGGCCATGTTGAAAACTGCAAAGAAGATGAACTACTGAAAATACGGGTAGGAGTATAAACCACAAATAGAAAACCAAAAATGATAGAACTAAACAAAGTTAAAAACGATGTAGGAGTTAAACACGATGTACAGAAGATGAGAAAAAACCAACTTACAGAGTCAGTGTTCCTGAGTAACAGATCTAAACGTCTAAAATGAAAGCAATGATCAGAGATATAAAAAGTGCGTGTCGGAAGTACTATCAGCCTGGTTTCTACGACTGTCCCCATGAAAGGTTCAGCAAATTACCTAGACTTCAACGATAAAGAAAGTTTTAGGACTGTGAGAGTTGCCCTAAATTTTTAAGTATAGGGATGTATTGTGCTTGCCTAGCATGCATGAGGCCCTGAGTTTCATCCTCAGCCCTGTGAAAAAGGAAAGGAGGAGGGAGGGAAGGAAGGACAGAAGGAAGAAAGGAAGGAAGGAAGGAGAAGGGAAGGGAAGAAGGCAGGAAGAGAGGGAGGAAAATTGGTATGTTTTAGACGTCCTGACCAATCATTTACTAATAGATTCACCACAGTGACATTCTATATACTGAAAGATAGCAGATAAATGGGAAATGATTTATAAAAAAGTGAGATTTCATATCCAGCTCAATTTTACTTTATTTATATATAAAGATGACACTTTTACTCCCAGTGAGGAAGGACCCCATAAAACCTCTCGGAGTAGAAGGTGACCTGTGGCGCCCGGCCATGAAGATGAAGCCCCGCACACATGCGAGCAGAAGCGTTTAACCTACTTACCCGCAGGGCCCAGAAGTTCCGTCTACACTAGCACAGGGAGCAGTGAACAATGAAGGTTTGAAAGGAATGTAACCGGAATGTCAGAAAGAGGTAGGAAGCAGCACATCTTTCGTGATCAAGTGGTCACGACATAATGTAAAGTTAGGATATACAGACAGAGGTCAGCCTGTGCCTGAGGTTGTGGGGGTAAGAAAATACAGCACTCAGATCTGCTGCTGTGGGCGGCAGCCCTTCTGTGTCCTGCATTCACTCCAAGCCTGTGCACCCCGAAGATGGTTCTCAGCAAATACTTGAGTGCCAGCGGGCCAGCCCGGAGCCTTCTCCTGCTCCAGGTGGAGCCGCCGCGGGGTTTCCACCTCAGTTTCCCATCAGACCCCCCAGTCTGCTCTGGAAGCATCTCCCCGGCCGGCCGGGCCCTCGGAGGCTCAGACACGCAGGGCGCTCTGAAGGCTGCCTCCACCCTTCCTTCTCCAGCGGGCTCCACTGCATCCCCCGCCACTGTTTTCACCTAACTCTCACCCGCTTCTCACCCCTGTTAGCATCAAATTTTCAGGAGGTCTGAACTAACACCGAGAGGAAACTAGAAGACCTGTGAGCAATTTGATTCAAATTTGTGAAGAGACCAGCAGGGACACCAGCTTACAGCAAGGAGAAAGAGGTTAACTTTGCCCTAGTGCCTACAGAAGGGTTCAGTAGGCAGTCTAGATAATGTAATATTAACTACCTTGCAGCTATCACCATGAAGTGTATTAAAACTGGGATTTTTTTTCTGTTTCACTGCAGGATATCCCCCTACACAGCACACATACAAACAGCAAATTCAACTCTAAAGGGGCAGATACAAACAAAAGAATTCATAAAGGACAGCAGACAAAGAAGGCTTTTTGCAGTCAGAGATGAAACCAAACATTGTACTTTAATGAATGTAAATGGAATAAAATGGCTAAAAACGGAGTCAGGGGGAAACAGAAAGACAGACAGAGCAAAAGAGACATGAGTTAGGTTATCTGACATTAATTTCTTCAGTTTTAAAAAGAATTATTTAGTCTTTTGTTTAACCAGATTCTCGTCTCTCTATTGCCTGGTCTTATTTTTAAGTGATTTTTAAATTTTTATCTTAGTACGTGTTGGCAGTACATAACGACCACATTCATCATGGGGGTCTGTGTATGTACACAGTGCATCTTAATTCTCTCTCTTTTTTTTTTTGGTCCCCTTTCCCTGCCTTTTCTCTCCAATCTTCCTTCCCCTACCCATTTACAAAAGCATTATATTTTTCCTTCAGTTCTTTTTTCCCCTTAAATCCCCTTTCCCTTCTTCCCTCCTAGCTCTTGTTCCCCTTCCCATTTGAAAAAGTTCTTACTGATTCCTAATATTTATCCCCCATTTTCCTCTTTATTTATATTTTGGGTTTTTCATGCAAGAGAAACAATGTGATGTTTAAACTTATGTTTCTGATTTATTTTATTTGAGATTATGTTCTCAAGATGCACCCATTCACCTAAACATGCCTCAGATTTATCCTTCTTTATGGTGGAGTAGTATTCCATTGCATGTAAATACCATATTTTCTTTATCCATTCATCTGTTGATGGATGTATGGGCTGCTTCTAAGATTTAGCTATTATAAATCGTGCTGCTGTCAACATTGGCAAGTTTTTGCCTCCCCGTTCAACATGGGGGCTCCCCGAACTCATGAGTTTGACCTGCTACAGCAGCGCCGCGTGTCATTTTTATCGTTCATTTGTTTGACTTGATCTAGGTATCAGCTTTCCTCACTCATTTTCTATTTCAGGGTGAAAGTCCCTCTTCCACCTTCCAAATACTTTCCTTCCAAGCGGCTCTTCCCTGAGCTTCTCTAGTTCAGCATGTCGAATCTCCCTCCACTTTATCTTATTTTAAGCAAAGGTCTCTTCTGCATACCTATGAGTTCCAGCAACATCTTCTTTATTTCCTTTGTGAATATTCTGAATCTATATCTGAGCTCCGGGAGTAGAATTTTGAATTTGCTTATTAATATCCTTTTTCTTTATAATCTGTTTAGAGCTGAACATTTTCTTCTGAGTATTGTTGCAGTTGTGTCTTATAGGTTTTAGAAGCAGTAATCGATATTCTACTGATTTTTATATTTCTTCTGAATACCCTTTTAAATTTTGCATTTATAGGTGAAACAGTATCCAAGGGACTGAATGTTTGGTCACCCTCCCAAAGCTCGTGTGTTGAAGTGTTAAGACTCTCTGCGATGCTATTAGGAAGTGGACCTTCAAGAAGTAATCAGATCATCAATGTAGAGAGCAAATGGGACTGTACCTTGGTCAGAAGATGGATGAGGGGTTTCCTTACTCTGTCTGCTCTCCATGACAGCATGAAACAAAGAGAATACAGCCGCCTACACAGCAGAAAGAAAACCTCCCCCGACATCGGATCTGCTGCCATTTCGATTCTGGCCTTCCCCTCCTCCCTAATGTCAGGAATACATGTCTGTTGTTTAAGCCATGTACAGTGTAGTATTTCTCTCGTGGGAATCCAGACTAAAATATGGCTTTTTATTTTTTCATCTTTTTATGAAATTTTATTAAGCTGGGACATGAGTATATTTTATGAACTTCAGTATATGTGTAATTTAATCTTGCCAATGACCTATAAGCTATGTGGCCCTTTATTTCTTATTTTTATTATTAGTGTATGTTGTAATGCGAAATATATAATGCATTACACAATGCATAATAAACATTATGTACTGCAAATATATACTAATATAACTTTTTTTAAAATTTTTTTGGTTTTTCGAGACAGGGTCTCACTATGTACTTCAGGTGCCCTTGAATTCCGTGTGTAGGCCAGGGACTATTAGAGTGGCTTTTAGATGTTGAACCTTAAAAAGACAGAATGTTTGAATAAAATTCAAACTGCTCCAAACTCGAGTAGAAAATATCAAAATATACTTCAAATAGTACATA
Source organism: Hystrix cristata (assembly GCA_004026905.1). Taxonomy (NCBI): domain Eukaryota; kingdom Metazoa; phylum Chordata; class Mammalia; order Rodentia; family Hystricidae; genus Hystrix; species Hystrix cristata. The sequence goes on along the minus strand of PVJO010002215.1, from coordinate 36,143 downwards.
ATGAAAAATATAATTGGTAGCCAACGTTACAAATATGTAAACATTACAGCTTTACTTTTCCTGCTGGTGTTAATTAATTATAATGACTTTTTATAGAAAGTAAAAGGAATGATTCTTGGTGATAATGAATGGCCCTGTATAATAATAATGACTCGTCTGTACACATGATGAATTGCTTCACTCTTGGCAATATCAATTCTTGAAACTGTATCCAAAGAAAGTATTTTTAGCACGAGTCACTTATTAGAAATGAATATTTCACTGGGCCTGAATTTGTACTCTAATAATGTTTAGAACTTCAATATGATACATTCATATAGATCTGAGCATCACAAAAAATAATGAAAGCTGTAAGAATAAGCAGATTATTTTCATTTTGTGAATGCTGAACAGCATGTTGTAGTGATCCTAAATCCTTTCTTGCCTTGTCCGTCTTCCACACAAGACAAGGTTACGGTCTGTGTCGGTGGCATGCACTCGCTCCTCTCTCTGGTAGCAGTGTCCTCGTCCAAGCGCACAGTAACAGTATTTTTCGCTGTGTTGGTGTCTGCTGGTGGTAATTGAAGGCTTTTGTGATGAGCTTTGAATGTGCAGGAAAAGCCTTGCAGAAGTCCAGACATCCACAGATGGAATTTCTGCCTTGCTTGTTATTCGCTATCTATGCTAGCATCGGAGCTTTGTTCTTACCAAGCTTTAACCCTCTGTACTGTTTAAGTCATTATTTGCCGATTTTAAAGTTAAATATATAATACCTATAATCTGAAATAAATGATTTTAGTCCATTTTGTGCAGACTCAATAGATCATTTAAAATTGAAATATAAAAATAGAAGTCAGTAAAATACTTCAGGAAAAAAACTTCAAAGTCACGATATTTATGCTGTAATTTTCATTACAGTCATTAGTAGTTTCTACTTTAGATGATGTACTCTTCGTTAAAAAAAAAAAAAAAACTTTCCATTACTGTTGAAAGAGAAACATATCTGAATTGAAAGGATTGCATTTTTAGAGGTAAGAAGTTTTATTTTTCTGAAACTGTCCTGCAATATGGCCTTTCCCAATAAGCTTCCATGAGTTACTAGCAAAACAAAGAGCTCCTACATCATTTCGAACCAAATAAATGTGCTTTTCTGAAAGAGATGGAGGAAGGACAGAAGTTTCACTGTTATCAAAGGCGCAGGGATGTGGTGAGTGGGCGCTGAGACGGGTGGCTGGGCAGGGAAGACGAAGAAGGGACACATGAAAGCAATTAGTAGTAAAGTACAGGAGGTTATGAGCAATCAGAGTCCTCTATTAAATACATATGACCTAATGAATGTATTAATGAATCTTCCACATATCAATTAGTAAATTGGGAAATCAGCAAATCAATACGTTGATCGACTACCGCGAGGGAGGCCTTGCTGACTCTGGTAGCAAAGACCCAGCGCAGTGTGCAAAGAGGAATTCTCAATGGTATTCTCATAGGCAGTTTCCAAGACTGATCATTTGCAAAGGAAACACACACTTGAAATTTTGTATAACTGTGATAAGAATGCTTAACGTGCAATCTACTGTCATTTATTAAATACACAACTCAGAATGCGCTCACTTCACATAACTAAAACTTCACGCTTGTTGAACACCAGAGGAGAGCTTTGTCTGTTTGCTTATTTACATATTTATGTTTGCTTGTATGTTAAGAACAATCTGAAGGATGGCTATAAGAATCACATGCATGTAAAAGTAACCACACAAGGTCAAAATCTCAGAATAATCTTTGTTTTTATTCCCATCCTCGAAACCATGTAAGTCTACTTGTTCTTGCATCCTAGATTTGTCTCAAAAGTCTTACCTCCTGGTGATTTTTAGCACTTTAAATTCAGGACGTGACAATCTATGACAAAAGAACTCTAGCTCACTTTCCTTGTCGAAAGATCACTCCTGTCAAAATCACCTTTTCACTATAAATTGAGCATTCTTCCTTTAATTTAGATTATAATAGGGTTAACTCCCTTCCTTACAAATGTGTTGAGTGTAGAAGAAACATTGTAGGGGCTGGGGATTTAGCTCAGTGATTAGAGTGCTTGCCTTGTAAGCACAAGGGCCTGAGTTTGATACCCGGCACTACCAAAAAAAAAAAAAAAAAAAAAAGAAGAAGAAACATTGTATTACATTCTGTTTTCTAATGCCTTCCTCTCTTGCTTTTGGACTCATTATATCTGGAAAGGACTGATCTTAAGCAGAGACATAAAAAATATTGGGAGATGTAATTTGTGTCCCCTTTGGCAAAAGAATTAGGACAAAAGCAGAAATGATGTGGGTGGAGAAGTTTTTACACAGCAAAAACAGAGACACGGTTGCTTGCCAGTGGCATTAATCTCCATCAAGTACAAGAGAAAAAGAAGGGGAATACAGGTAACTATAATAAAGTCTAACTTTCTGCATTATGGAATTTCAAAGAGAGAGACTAATGACCATTCTGTGGGAAAAATTACACACCAAGTCATACGAGAATGGAGACTTTAAGAAGCGTTACTGAAGGATCTAACAGTGAACATGCCTATGATGAAAGCTTGTAATTTTGTAACATATGCTCACCTAACCACACACACGCACGCGCGCGCACACACACACACACACACACACACAGAACGATGCTGAAGATCAAACGTCATTAATGGGATAGTGTGAGTTTAGATATTTTCAGCAAGCCATTGTCACTTCCCTCTGAGGTCCATAGTTATAGGACCCTTCCCAAAGTGTTTGAAATGCTTTCTGGATCGGATCATGTCCGAGGGACATGGAATTAAAAGTGGAAGTACACCCGGTGGCCAAAGCTAGAAAAAAGTATGCAACAAAGTAACAGTATTGGAGGACGTAATCTGAGTATTGCCAGGGAAGTATCTGAGGTAGTATTGGTGAAAACAAAATAAATATCCTAGATCAGTATCCATGATGTATACTGATAGAAATAAATAATTGAATAAATAGACAAATGGAATAGACAACACAATTCTCCACAGAGATGAATTCCTGTACAGAAGAAAAAATATTAAGATATTCTCCCTCAGGGAGGGGAGTTCAGATCACTAAGGTGGAGTTTGAGTTGTATTCAGACTTGCTCCCAAAGCGTACAGACGGGAAGCAGATGAGGGATTGTATTAGGGAATTCTAGAAACACTGCCTGGGCCACATGGTCAAGGGTAGCATCACTAGTATGTGCCATGGTGACAGTGTGTCTTTGATATGCAGTGTTAGGAACGGTACCTCACCTGAGTGGTCTTCCCCTCCAAACCTGGAACTCTGTCTAAACACGAGACACACACCATACAAATCCATCTCGAGGAACATTCTGTAGAACACCTGACCAATTCTTTTTAAGACTGTCACGGCCATTACAAACAGAAAAGTTTAAGGAACTGTCACAGACCACAGGAAGCTAAAGACCCAGAAAACCAAATGTAGCCTGGTGTCCTAGAGGGAATTCTGGATGAGAGAAAACGAAGCAGGAGGAAGCAGCGGATATAAACGACAACGGAGTCTAGTTAGTGGTAATGAACATTGCTTGGTTCCACAATTGTGACAAGTATAATGCAGCAATGTAACATTTTAACAACGAGCAAAACTCTACACTCTCTTTGTAACTTTTCTCAAAATTTAAAACTATTTTAAATTAGAAATTAAAAAATTACTAGCGCATGCACACACACACAAACACATACGAGGGATCTGGAACATAGAGATCAAAATGGTAATTAGAGTCGAGACAGCCGTGTCCTCTACGGGCAGCTGTCACAAGGTTCAGCACCGTGCCTGCCTTGGTGCCAAGGGAGACGTCTGATCTCTGTGTGTACTCTGTGTCAGACGGAGGAACCGTGACTTCTTGGAATGACCTACTTTCGCTCTCAGAAGGAAAGCAATCTGTTAGCTTGTGGGCTCTGAGGAAAAACGCAGGTGTGGCATAAAAGACACAAACGAAAAAAAAAATCCAGCATGAATATACCCGGAGAATTTGGTGCCCAGTATTAAGCACTATCCTCTATGCATTTAGGCAAATTTCATCAGAGAACAGGACTCCATCTTAGCATCGTAAAAACCCAAGTCAAACTTCCAAATCTACGAACGCAGCATTCTTTGAGTAAGTCCTAATCACATTTCAGATCAGGGTATTTCTTTCTCAGTGCAGTTTTACACCGCTAGCTATTTGCATTTCTTAAAAACAAACAAACAAACAAACAAAAACAAAGATAAACATTTGCCACAGTTTTACGGGTGATAGTATGGCAGACATCAGCAAAACAACACTGAGGCAGCCAACAAAGGATCTGCTAGGTTCACTTCCTGCTAAATACCACAGGCCCAGAAAATCCCCCCACAGGGCTCTTCATTCAATTACCGTCTAGGCCACAACAAAACAGAAATATCTTTACAGCACATTTATTCAGGGACTTTCCACTATTAGTTGCAAATAAAACACCAATCTGTAAAAGACACTTTCTACTTTGTCTGTAGCTAGTGTCATTTTGTTTAAATAGTTACTTCTGTGAAAGAAACAAAATGTCTAACCTTTATGTATTTTAACAACATGTGCTTTCTCTGTCCTACTTTGATTATTGCAGAGAGTAACTATTTCAAAACTAAAATTAAATGTATCCTAAATGTGCAAGTATCTTTCCATTCTCCCTTGCTGGCGTACAGTGGAGAATGGGGAGGGATGCGACCACTCGGACAGTCCTCCTGTGAGTCACACAGAGCTCCGTGCAGCGTGGCCAGGCCTCTCCACGGTGTGGCCCTGCGGTTCTGGTGCGTTTCCACACCCGCGCAGCAGGACTGTGGGACGAACCCGGAGCTATGGCAAGGTTCGGTCATATCTTGCTATCGCTACAATACTGTTTCAATATAAAGGTCTCTTATTGATTAAAACTTAAGAGAACAATTGGGGGGGTTGATTTTTTTGAGTTCTTTATATATTCTAGATGTTAGGGCCTTGTCTGAAGGGCAGCTGGCAAAGATTTTTACCAGTCTGTGGATTTTCATTCTGCTCTATTACTGATTTCTTTTGCTGTGCAAAAGTCTTTTAGTAGGATGAGGTCCCAAACACTGATTCTTTGTATTATTTCCCGTGCAGTCTGGGTTTTGTCCATAAATTTTTTCCCTACCCCTATGTCTTTCAGAGTTCATCCTATTCTATTTTAGAGTAGATTTAGTGTTTCTGTTTTAATGTTTGGATCTTTGACCCACTTTGATTTTAGTTTAGTACATGGTGAGAGACATGGATCTAGTTTTAGTTTTCGGCATGTGGCCAGCCAATTTTTCCACAAATGGGCATCTGAAATGAATAAACACTTCTCAGATGAAGAAATAAAAATGGCAAATAAACATATGAAGACATGTTCAACATCACTGGTCATTCGAGAGATGCAAATCAAAACAATGCTAAGATTCCATCGCACTCCAGAAAGAACAGCTATTATCAAGAAATCAACCAACAAGTGCTGGCGGGGCTGCAGGGAAAAAGGAACCCTCCTCCACTGTTGGTGGGAATGTAGACTAGTCCAACCACTATGGAAACCAGTATGGAGATTCCTCACAAAACTACATCTAGAGGTCCCATTTGATCCAGCAATTCTTCTGCTTGGTATCTTCCTAGAAGAATCGAAAACTTCATACCATAGAGATATATGCACAACCATGTTCTTAGCAACACAATTTGTAACAGCTAAGTCTTGGAAACAACCCAAATGCCCAACAACTAAGGAATGGTTAAAGAAAATGTGGCTTTTCTACACAATGGAATACTACACCACCATAAAAAAGGATAAACTAGAGTCATTTGTAGGTAAATGGATGCACCTTGAGAACATACTCTTAAGTGAAATAAATCAGTCACTCATGAGTACACATCAAATTGTTTCTCTGAAGTCTACCTAAAGACAAAGAGGCATAATAGGTATTAGGCAAAAGAAAGATAATATTCAAAAGAGAGGAGAGCTAGAAGGGGAAAAGAAGGAAGGGAAAAGGGAAAAAATGGAAAAATGTAAATAAACTTGCTGTAAACAAGGAAAGTGGGGAATGGAAGGGAGGGGTAGGGAAGGGATGGGGGACCAAGATACATCATGTACAGGTACAAAATCACCATGATAAATGTGATCATTATGTATACAATGTACCAATACATATTCTTGGTAAAAAATAAAAATAAAAAAAAAATAAAACTTAAGAGAACAAAACTATATTTCCTGTGGTACATTTTTAGTTCCTAATTGATCAATCACTAATATTTCACAGGTTTGAATTCTCCTCAGTGCATAAAGCTTTGTCTCACTGAAATAAATTACTAATATTTGGGCAATGCTGACCACTGGCTCAGCCATTGTTTTGTTCCTTGTGCTTGCATTCATATGCTTTTGTAATCTGGACTTTTTCATGAGTCCTCCTACTCATTTTCCCACTTTATGAAGTAATGTAGTGTTTGCTTAGAATTTTTCATGATCAGCTACTAATTACATAGTGGTAAACAAACCATTGAATATCTGGTGTACTTTAGCACAAACTAATTGACTATACAATTGCTAACATAGTTTCTGTCTCATTGGCTTGAACGGCTCTATTTAATATTGTGAAGTTAATCAAAGAGATAGGATAATCAAGGATACACTGTAACCCAGTAATTGTTTTTTATCACAACTTAGTCTTCTCAACAAATATATACTGAATAACCTGTCTGGGCAGGATAATTTTTAGTGTTACATTTAGAGAAAAGGAAGTAGTACCTTTCTTTCTCCCTACTTTATCGGGATTTATGGTAGGGCATAACCAAAAGGATGAGGCATTTTAAAAGTCCAAGCAATGTTTATAACATTTTGTCTAACATTATAGAGATTTCATTCTTATTATGAGAATCTGAAATAAACAAACCCACCCATCGCCACTCGCCTAATTTGGGTTCTCGGCATCTCCCACCACAACTATTTCAATAGTTCCCCAACAGTTTCATCCTCCCCCTGTAGAGTCTTCAGATTTTTGCTGAAGTGGTCCTTCTAGAGCGCTAACTGTGTTGCACGTAACTGCACTGCTTACCACCGTCTTACTCTTGGATGATGTCCATCTGCCTGCGTATGACAGTAAGGGCCTCTTCATGAGTGAGGGCTTAATTACCTCGCTGCTTCATGATTTAAACTTAGAACTACAACCATACAAAATCTTTACAGTTTCAATATGTTGAGTGACTCCCTCTGCCCACAGGGATTCATTAGTTTTTCTATGTCCTACCCGAGGCACACTTCCAGCCTCTGCATAACCCTTTATCAACCTCTTCATATGTAAAGACATCTTCTGTACTTGTTTTAGAAGACAAATCTTTAGGGAGGTGACGGCAGGAGAATGAATACCTTGACCTAATTCCTCTTTATATGCTAATCCCCAGTTAGAGTCAGTGGGAGCAACTGACCAAACACAAGGGCACAGCCTGACATAATATAGATGAAATCATGGGAGGAAATGATGCAGAGAAAATCCAGAGGATAAACGAAATATGTCCAACGCAGAGTATCATCTTCGACCCCTGAATGTGACCAGAAATTGACTTCTAAAGCAAGCAAGAAAGGTAAAGTTTTACCATATAATTTTACAATCTACCAATATAGATTGAGACATTTTAAACATGAGGTCTAGTGCATTTTTGTGAACAATAAGAACAAAGAAAATTATATAAATTTGCTTAGGAATTAATTTATATTAATATTTAATAAGAAAAACAAAGGATTATTGTTAAGGAAATAGTACATCATATTTACAGGAAGTCTCAGTAAATGAGGAAAATTTGTAGGACTATAGATTTTTGTTTTCTTTCTTAGTCTTAGTAATTAAATTATTTGTTATCTGTCTTGGTTTCTTTTATAAATCCACAATCATCTTTATCATTATTCTTTTAGGACAATCATGATACCATTTGAAACTAACAATATCAGCCTCAGACAAAATTTAAAATCAGAAAAGGATGAGTCGATGGGTATTGGACAAATAACTGGTGTGTCAGCTGTAACAATGAAGTATTTTAACATATTCCGGTTGTTTCTTATTTAAGTTAGATTTGAAAAAGAAAAGCTTCAATTGCTATGACACCACAGTTTGTAATATCCCTCTCTGATTTATTCGATCTCCACATTGTCTTTAATAATGAAAATAAGATAGGAAGTAATAATAAATAGAAAGTAGTTATTAATATGAAAAGATTCCTGGAGGTTTTGCTGAGGAGTATCTCCCGACCCTTCCTTATTTTATTGGTTCACTCTCCACAATTTCTGGATCATTTCACAGTTAATCTGTATAAGAAAAGAGCACGGAAAAAAACCATGTGTCAATTCTTCCTTTACCTGATGGTACTCCATGCAGAGGCGTGGCAGCTCTCGCTGCTTCTACTGTTGTGTGTCGCATCCTTCAGGGCCACACAGTGACTGCAGGGGCAAATACACTTACCAAGCTGAGCTATAACACTGCGAGCTAACTCCTCACTCAATATAGAAACTCTCCGTGAAAGCTGAATAATATTTCATGCTGTTGATTACATTCATGTCAAGAGTTAGAAAAGGCTATATACATCAAAACTATTGTACAAAATCTTAGATAAATATGCCATATTTATCTATTCCCCATCTAGGTACAGGTAATTCCTACAGGAAGAGAGAGGTCGGGGAAGAAACAAAATAAGAAAGTGACCTAGATGCCTAGATGGTTTTATTTTAAAACAACAAAGGTACTTTAATATTCTCCAAATCATTACATTCCCATTAAGGTCTTGAGGGTATAGTAAAGATAACTGGAGCCATCTGCAGCTGGCAGCCCCTGGCTCAGCCTCCAAGGACCCGAAGCCACTTATGGTTTTTAATGTTGCAATTTAATCTTCACTAACCTAGACATCATCGCTATTCAAAGGGGAGTTGTAAACTTCAAAACAATTTTCTAACTTATGAAACATATATGGGTATAAAAAGACTGATTCGTTTATTTCAAAAATCACAACTCAGCTTGTGAACAGCTCAACAGCAAAGCAGTTTGGGAGGAAATGTTGAGTTGACTTGACACAGTGCATTACATGTTTTGTGGACAATCCTTCATAACTTCTACAAATAAATACAACTGTGCACAAGTGTAATAAACGTATGTTGTTTCGATAGTCTGTAATGTATACATAGTTAAGAAGATGTATTAGTTACCTTTCCAGAGTCAATGGTTTGTAAGAGAGCACATTTAATACAGGACATTTACAAGTTATAACATTCACCCACAAGCCAAATGCAGCAAGAGTGCCCAATGTCTATATATGCGCTGGAGACCCGAAAGATCCAATCAAGGGCTGGGAGCCCACAGCACCGTCCCGTGTACATCCACGTCTGCAGATGATGGCTGAAGAAATCTTTACTGGAACCAGGACACAATGCTCGCAGCAGAGATGAAGACCAGAGCTCCCCTGAAGCAACAACAGCCATCCTCAAGGACAGCAAGGCCCTGAGCTCCTTCTGCAACAAGAACAGCCGTGTCCCCTTCTGGAGAACCAGTCTCAGCAGAGCTACTCCTGGGAAACAGCCTGCAACTATCTTCTGCTCCCATTCTCCTTCATGCTGCGTCGGCAACAATCCTCAGGTGGAGCCTCTATGCCCAGAACCCACCAACGCAGTCCAGCTGGGCGTTCTGGCTCAAGTTGCCCACAATAATAAGTCCACCACAGAAGATAAATTGGAAAGTTGTTTGTGATTTTGTTATCACTATAACAGTAAACTATTAAAAACGAGTTATCAGGACAAAGAATAAACACCCAAACAACACTCTACAGCAATGTGCAGCTCTACCAAACACGATCTCCTGGGTCTGATTTTCTGACTTCTTAGGCGAAGGTCGGGGCTTAGAAGATACCCAAGAATGTTTGAAATGACGACTTAAAACTTTCATGGTGCTAATTCACTTTTTTGTAATTACATAGAATTAGATTAAAAGGAATAAGCTAGCAAATATGCTACTGAAAACTTCATCTTCATAAAGTTTGCTGGGAGGGCTAGAAATAACACCAGCAGCCACAGACGAAGCCTGGATCTCCCCTCTTGTAGTCTTGGAAGGACTCTCTCCTCTTCCGTGGAGATGTAGGCTGATTCTGCAGGTTCTCTTGGACGGACCTTGCTGTTCTGTTCAGAAAGATCCACATGCTTTCACGGTGACAAAAACGACCTAGGAAGACTTCTTTTCGTAGATTTTAGAAACTCAGTGAGTGTGTATTTTACAGATACATATACATCTTGGACCACTTTCTACAATCTATCTGTATCTTCTTCCTTGACTGCTTCTGCTAACATCGACCAGGGCGACAGCGCAGCCCAGTACTTAAGGCTGTAGAAATTTGTGATCAAATGACCTTGACACTCTCACTTTATATCTTGTAAAGTAGTGCTTATATAATCCTTGATTTCCAAACTTGCAAAGGTGGGGAAACTCATACATTTGTGGCTGTACAGAATTAGGAGTGAAAATATCCCATCTCAGAGGTTGGTGGATGAGTGTGACAGCGAAAGGAGGCTTCCAGTGACCCTGCCGGCAGCCGCGACAGCCCAGTGACAGAGAAAGAAGACCACAGTGAGATAAAGGAAGCGATTGGCATGTCCGGACTGGATATAAAGCAGAATCCCATGCCACATTTTAACAACAATAAATAGTTCATAATAAGATATGTATGGACATGCTTTGTTCACACTAGGGGAAGGTGCAATATGCATTTTGCAATAGTTGCAAAAAATTAGAATGATTTATAGATGATTAAATTAAAACATCTTCCTTGACTTTGATTCAGTCAAAGCTGAGGTCCAGTGGATCCAAAACAGAATGGCCTTGTCAGGGAGGAAGTAGGCTGTCTGTTGCTAGAGGTGTGTCATTTACAGGACCCAGAGTGCCCAGTGTTTGATGGTGACTCAGAGTAAGTCACTTTTAAAACAGCTTCCAAGTTTTGCGTTTTATTCCTAGGTCCTTCTATTCCTGTTATTCTAGGGAAAAGCCTAGCAAAATAGATGCTGGTGCTAATTAGCAGTACTACAATCGAGAGGCTTCAATGACGCATTATCCTAACTAGTGCTCACTTACGCTAAGTTCTTTCCACTTGAAGATTCAAGAGTATCATTTAGTGTGCTAATTACACACCACCCTATAGAACTTTGTAAGTATGTTCTCATTGATTACTGCCATGTAGGGACACTACTAATCAATATAGGTAAACTTCTCCAAGTAGAGTCTACTGTGTCATCCTACAGCATCCATATGAAACATTTGCATCCACGTTGCCTAGTAACCTCCAAGAAAATGTAAACATTCCATCAGGGGTGCAGGGAGACAGCTACCTCTGCATCGGCATCTGGACAGTGTCACTCAAGGGAATCTAAACATTTGGTAGTCAAAAGATGACTTCTTTTAAATTTACGTATCTTTTCACTCAAAACTTTGCATCTACTTACCACTGATATGCCAGATAAATGTATTGAGCATTCATGTGTCACACTGTATGACTTGCCCCGTCAGGCACTTTCTCCTTATTTCCACTGGGTCAGTCAATATTTCTTACTTTTTCCTATATTATTATATATATTAATAAGTTAATATTTTATGTGTTCTATTTTATCATATGTGGCTAATACATTTTAACAGTATTAAGTGAATGTATTTTAAATTATTTTAAGTAGCTTGAGCCACATCTGTTCTTTATGTAAAGTTTACAGTTCGAGCCAGTTTTACTATCATTTTAATTTTTTCCTACTTGTTTTGATTCTATACAAATTTGCGTAAGGAAATTATCTATATAATATAATGCAAAGTCTATTTTGAAATACTAACATAATTATAGGAAAAAGTAGACCTGAAGTCCACATACCACTTCCTTGTAAAAAATGTTATTCAAATTTTCCCATACAGATTTGGAATTCTTTTCATCAGCAATTATGAGAATGAATGACAATGACTAACTGTATAAGTTCCCATCATAGTAACAAGTAGATTTTTAAACACCTCAGAATTCAAAATATACACGAAAATAGTAAAGATGAGGATGGCATCTGTAAAAGTTGATTTTGTGGTGAAATAGCCATCAGGATAGAGAAAACTAGATAGCCAGTTTCCAAAGAGAATTTTTATCAAAGATGACTTTGTGTTCCAGAGGATGAGTCCTGAATGTGGTATCTAAACTTTCAAAGTGGCAGAAAGAAAAGGTACGTTGCTATTTACACAGAGCCAATATATCTATTACTATAAGTTGTTCAGGATAATAGTTGCATAATAAGTTTAAAATAATTAAGACCAGTAAAATCTAAAATAATGTCAAATGTTTTTGTTATAATATTTAATATTAAAAATGCATTGTCTACACATGCATTCATTAACTGAAAAGGAAACTCAAAAGTTACATGGATAATTCAAGCAAAAAATTCCTCAATTCTGCTGAGAAGAGCAGAGAAATAGGTTCTAAAGAGGCTGGAAGGCAGACAATGTGGTGTCACGGGTGGGCAAGAAAGCCGAACATTTTGAGTAAGCACCGATTTGCAGCACACAAGCATGCCGTCTGGTGTGCACAGAAGCCTACCAGCCCACGGCAGATCCATGACAAGGGTGAGAGGTAAACTCTCAGGATTTAGGTCTGACTGGGGACCAGATAGAAATCCTTGGCTGAGGCAGGTGGTGCCTGGGTTAAACATTACAAGAAAAGAATCATTCAAGAAAACGCAGACTCTCCAGTACGCCACCAAAAAATAAATAAATAAATAAAAAGAAGAAAACTCAAGAAATAGAGTCTCCAGTTTAACTTTCTTGAAATGAAATTTATTTTTTAGAGAACAAGTTTATATTTGGAAACATGTTTCTCCCTAAACTGTAAGACTTTTTGAAGCTCATTCTTCTCTTTTGGAAAGTAGTGAAAATTTCATTTTCTATCTTATATATGATGAAACACACAAAACAAAGATTATACAGACCATGGAATAAATATTTGAAAATTAATTTCAAAAAGGACAAAAAAATATGTGCACAAGGAAAATCAGGTACATTTTAGCAGCACACGAAAATGGACAGTGATCTAAGAGAAACACTGTTTTGGTTTGAATACGCTCCTCCAGTCTGAAACCCAGGCTGAAATGGGATGCCCCTGCAGGCGGAGCTGGAAGCTGGGCTGGTGGGAGGAGTCTGCTGGGCACAGGGCCCTGGCCAGGGAGTGAGGGGGTCCAGCCGGCCTCCCTTAGCCCTCTGCTCTCCCTCGGGCCCTGTTCACTCCTCCCCTCTGCTCTCTGCCGTGATGGAGGGCATGGCGCCCTCAGGTGCTCCTGCCTGAGCGTGGGCTTCTTGGTCTCCAGAACCTTGAGCCCAAGGAAACTTACTTTCCATATAAATAAATACCCGCCCTCAGACCTTCTGTTGGTGCAATACAAAGTGCACTAAAACAGACTCCTAATTTCAAGTCAGTGGAAGTTATAAGCTATTTTTTTTTTTTTTTTTTTTTTTTTGTGGTGCCGGGGATCGAACTCAGGCCCTTGTGCTTGCAAGGCAAGCACTCTAATCACTGAGCTAAATCCTATAAGCTATTTTTAAGAAGAAAATCAGACAAGAAGGCATGGACAAGTTGAAGAAAATGGGCAAGGACATCCCAAGAAAATATGAACAAAAAGAAAGTAGGATCACGAGTTTATTAGCGAGCAGGTCTGGAATCAGTGCTAAAGTAGGAAAGCCAGCAAGCAGGAATTCCCTAATGGTACCCTGAATACTCCAATGCGTGTCCTCGTATCTACGGACCGCAAAATGTGTATGAAATAGCCGGAAATGAGAGGTAAGAGGAAGATACTGTTTCTGAGACAGGACACTTCTGAGTTGATAACAGATCATGTGTACAGAGAACAAGGAGGGAAATAGAAAGTTGATATTACAAAAATACATAGTTGATGTACATGAAAAATATAACAGAAAGAACACTAGATTAATTTAATGTGCCTGTTATAAATGAAACATGTTTACAAAAGACTATCATAAATTAAGCCCCAAGAAAAGCCACTGTGTAAAATTACATATATTCACCATTATAGTACCATGCAGAATAGTTCCCTAACTACAAACTACAAATGAAACAAAAAGTACAGGTAAATATTATGAACAGAAATCTATGAAGTTGGAAATGAATAAAATTTTATTTAGTTACAAACATGAAAGCAAAACTAAAATGGCAAATAAAACATAAAAGCCAATACTGTGGAGGCCCTCTATGTCATGGGGAATAGATTAAACTCTAAACAACAATAAAATGAAATTATACTACATACTTATTAACACTAATGAAAAAACAAAAATAAATTAATAAAAGTGGAAAAGCAATAAATACATTTTAAAAAGGCATAGTTTATGACTAGAAGAAATTGCTAAATTAGAAAGATAAAAGAAAAATCATGGAAGTCATAAATAAATTCTTGATGACTTTAAGGTAAGTCAATAGAAAAAGCAAATCCATTAAGCAAATAGTTAATCTAATCAAGGAAACCAGTGCTAAGAGCTCTGAATAGATAAATAATTGTATATAGTAATAATAAATAGCTACTTTTTTAAATTTTATGGAATCAGATTTGAAATCTTGCATATAATGAATGCTTCTTCTAAGAAACCATATGTAAACAAAACCAGACCCTTTAAGATATGAAAAACTTTAGCCAAAAAAATCAACAGAGAAGAGAGAGCTATAAGAAACTACCTCCCCTAGACCACATGATCTGGAAAATTTTTATGGGTATTCTGTCAAACTTACAAGGGATGTACAACTATTAAAAAGTTCCAGGGAATGAAAGAAAGTATTTTCATGAAGTACACAAAAAGGAAAATGTTAAGTAACCAAGTCAAACAGCAAATAAAAATTTCAAAAGTGGGACCAATAAAAGATTATTCAACAGATGCTGTTGTACAATTGGGTGTAAAAGTGTAAATTTGAATCTCCCCCTCATACCAGGACCAAAATTTCAAATGCATCAAAATTTAAGTGTAAAAACGAAAGCATAAAAGTACTACTAGCAAACATGGGGATTTTTTTTTTTTTAAATAAAAGAAGGAGGGAAGCTTTAAACCATAAACAAAAAGATGCAAAACTCAACTACTGACAAGTAAAATTTTCTCCAATAGATAGTCATCCTTAAAAGACAGACATGGGAGTCAGGGTGCAGTTCATCGACAGAGTGCTTGTCCAGCGTGGGTGAGGCCCTGACTTCCAAATTAAATACACATGTGAAAATCCAATAGAAAAATGGACAAAGGATATGAATGTATACTTCACAGGAATTACCTTTACACAAAAATGGCTTCAAATTAATGCATGCTAAGATTAAGGCAATTTTTAAAAATGTCTATTAGAATTTCTTTGCTTTATAGATTGATAGTGACCACTGTGCTTGGTAAAAGAATGAATTGGGAAGGAGACACAGATACAGGGATTCGTGCATTGCTGATTGGTGTACTGCTTCAGACAATTTTTGAATATCCATGACAGCTAAAAGTGGCTATACCCATTGACCCAGAAATTCTATTTTCATATGTTCAAGTTGCAAATAGATTACTAATGTTGGAAATATTTTTCAGGATATTCTTTTCTGCATTGCTTGTAATGGCAAAAATTGCTAACAACCTAAACACAGAAACAAGAATTATGGAAATAAATTAGCTTGCATCTAGTCAATACAACATTATGTAACTGTTGGAATAAAGTAGATATATTTTAAGTGGAAAAGTAAAAGTAAAAACAGAATCAAATATGGTATAATTTGTGTGAAGAGGAAACAGTTGATTATGTGCATATTTTAAAATACATACACTGTAAATAGATGGACTTCGGATCATTAACTTGCTTACTAAGGACGAGGAAGGAAAGAAACCTTGCTTGCCATGTGTACATTTTTACTTTTTAATTATATAGTATTTGAATGTATTACTCATCCAAAATTAAATATACTGGAAAGTAGTGAAAACTCTGAAATAGGAAATAATTTAGTTATACATTATGCCAATAATAGTAAAGATGTCTCAGTTTGGCTACTAACTTGTATCTAGCCACATGTAAAGCACTAAGCAGATAAATGTAGCATCACAGCTCTGTGAATACTTGTGTGATCTTGATCATCCAGCAAACTCTGGATGCGAGCAGCATACTGAGCCACAAAGTAGAAAAGCCGGGAGTGCACAAAGAGGGAACACATCATCGTTGCTTAAAAGTACCCGCAAGGCCACTGCTCAAGCTCTTGTTTCCTAGATGGTTTTGTTACCGACTCATTAAACATGTACACAGCAGAAGGTTGAGAATGCTAGCTTTCCCTATCTGAAATACATGCTAGGCATTCTATTATTATTATTATTAACATTTCACTTGGAGCAACACGCTAGTAAAACAGAAACTCTTCTATTATCAGGAACAGATAAAGAAGGTGATTAAACACAAAGGGCTCAAGTTTTAGACCATCTTCAAATAGTCTAAGAGAAATGGTGAAGGTCAGATATCTACATCTTCATCAACGCATAGAAATGGGATAGAGTGAAGAAAGGGATATAGTTAAAATACGGACCTCAGAAATGGTCACATGTGAGATGCAGGATAATATACCAGATGCTCAATTATCTTTAAAAGTTCATATAAGCCATAAATATTGTTTTTACTCAAAGTATGGCCCCAATACAGAATGCAGTACAATTCTGCATCAGCTCTGTGAAAGGCAATTCGTTATCACAACTAAAGATGCTACACGTGTTGACACGGCCATCTCACTCATATGGAATATTGCGTGAAACATACTGATGCTAAAATAGATTGTGTTGATTATCTGACATTCAAACTTAACTAGGCGTCTAGTTTTCATTTTTGCTCAGTCATGCAACCCTGCTATCTGATTGGTCTTCTGTCTCTCTGAGTACGTTACAGGATATTTCTTCATCCTCATCTCAGAAGACATGATGTGAAGCCAAGCTTCCAAAATCCCTCTAACAAACTGTCCACATCTTAAAATAGAAATATACATTATTCTAAACACAGAGCCCATCACTGGTCATGTTCTGCTCTGCTAGGCAAAATGGCAAGTTGTGAAGCAGCACCTGTATACAGCCATAAAAACGGGCTAACATTTTGAACAAAAATTTCACTCCTGGAGAGCGGGAAGTATGAACATTTAAAATATAACATTTAAAATTGTTACACTGAGATAAAAACAAAACAATCAGAACCAATCGCAGAGAAATAAATGCACTGTTTACTGAGTGCAATATCATAGAGCCATTGCATTTAAAATTAAACACTATGCAACAATGAAGAGAATTAACTATTTATAAATTTTTTGCAGTGTTGGGGATGGAACCCAGGACCCCTTGTATGCTTGGCAAGGGCTCTGCCACTGAATGGCTCCCCAGCTCTCCTCTTATTGTATCCAGCAAAAGTGAAGACAAAAGTACATTTATGTAATTTGACATAAGAATCTTCAATTATCGTTTTTCAATATATCCTTGTTGCCCAAAATCTAAGCATCTCCTCGCAGATCATCATTCTAGCATCCGTGTTTTTGGGCAGTACTGGGCATTGAACCGAGGGCCTTTGAACTGACCTGTATCCCCAGCACTGTCTCCTTTTGGAAAAATTTTAAATTTCATAACAGCGTTTTGCTAAGTTCCCCAGACTGAGCTCAAACTTGTGATCTTCCTGTCTCAGCTTACCAAAGTGCTTGGATTAAAAGCAGGTGCTGCCACATCTCATTTTAAGCGTTAATTTTTTTTTTTTACTACAACACGAACCCTGTACCTATGTTCTCCCAGCCTAACAGCAGCGACCTGAATGGGTGAAGTGACTTAACATTTTCTTACTTTTGCATATATTTTCTTGTTCTGATGTTGTTTCCATATCTTGATTTCCTGGGTTTGTGTTTTTCAGCTTTTAATATTCAGTCTAAATCAACCATTCCACCGTCCCCCAACAGTGCCACAGGCTGGCAAGGAAGCCTTCAGCAAATGAGTCCTTGGGGGACACTGAAGATCCCAACGACAGCAGAACCAAAGTCACCACAATTGCCAAATCTATTAAACTCATCGTAATGGTTATTTATGTGTTTGCTTCTCATACTAGAGCTAAAGCTGAGGACAGATTCTCTTGAGTTTGTATTGATAGTAAACTGCCTCATTGATTTTGTATCTCTAGTACCAGTTACTACGTTTGTTGTAAATAAGTATTAAGTAATGCATATGGTAGTGGCTTTGAATGGATTATAATTCTGCAAAACCTTTTTAATATTGAGAGAGACTGAATAAAATGAAATGCTGAAAATGTAAAAATAATTAAAACATAGATGTCCCTTTTGTCCAATAGTGACCATGTTATAATTTGAGCAATAAACTTAATCATACATGAATAGAGTTAGTACTGCAACCAAATTAATTAAAATGTGTATTTGCTTTTGGTAAATGATGTGCATCATTGATGTCATGCTACATGACAATTAGTATTAGGACTAAGTTAGTCATCCCAAAAGAACCCTACTTGGCATTAGATCTGTTAAAATAGATGGAGACTAACTGGAGTCATTGGAAGGACGGCTGGAGCCCTCATGATGGCCCCTCTTCTTATTAATGGACTGAAGCAAGGAAAACCGCAAATACTGTAGTTTAGAGTTCTGTCATCTGTATAATGTCTGCAGTAGGGACGTGTCCCCAAGGCCTCCCACCCAATCTCAAACCCTTGCAGGGGAGAACTCAACATTCTGCGACATTACTAAAATACGTTTTCTTCAGAAAAACTTTACTCATTCAGAGGACTGGAAAGAGCCAGTCATTTTCCTTGAATTGATAAAGACTACAGTTCAGTGCAAAAGAAGCAATAGAATAAAATGTGGGGGTGGGTGCTGAAGATTAAATCCAGAATCTTCTCACTAAGCTGAATCCCCAGGCCTTTTCCTTTAAACTGCATATTTTGAGACAGGATCTTGCTAAATTATCTGGGCTTGTCAGGAGCTTGCAATCCTCCTGCTTCAGCTTCCTAGAGATCAGCAGAAGGTCTTTCAGCAGATTGGACCTGAGGAGTTTACTAGGAAGAAAACAAGTGTCTTCTCCAGAGACAGCAGGAAACGAGTGTGGAGGGGAATAAAATGAGGAAAGAAAACCAGTGTGACTGGAAAGCAGACGAAGGAGAGAAAAGGGACCTGAAGAAATTTCAGTAATTTCATCATATAATATGCAATTGATTTACTGAAGTATAAAATGTTAGAGTTGGAAGCAGACTAAGTTAGATGGAAAAATTAAAATGACTTCCAAGATGAAAAAACCCAAGCACAGAGATCTTACAAGACATTAGTGAAATCCCATCTGAGACATGTCACAGGAGCCAACGCGAATTATTTTTATATACACAATATGGGTGCCAATGATCATTATTCAGACTGATTCTTTAAAATGACTCTGCCCTGTGGAAATGCTGATTTTTTTTTTTTTTGAAAATGGAAATGAAGTGTCATAGCAATACTTTCAGATTTTCCATTCTTTCATTTTAACACTTCACACGAATAGGTGTATATTTCATATCCATTGTATGGAAACACACAGAGTCAGCCAAACTGGTACTTCAGTGATTGTGTTGAGGAGCAATCCTATGGAAAAATTAATACGCTGAAACATGATATAATTTATTCTAAAAGACATAACAATATGAAGTCACGATGCTATTGGCATCACTGATGTAATTTTATATGACCCATATTATGTCCTAAGAAACCCTTATTTGGGGCTGAAATACAGAGCGATGAGCACATAGTGAAGAACATTAAACTAGGCAAGTATCCAGGGAGTTCAGTGGATACAGAGGGGTGCATCACGGACACGATCCTTGGAAGTAATTTCAGGCAGGCCTCACATTGCTAACTTACATTTCCTCCTCTGTTGAGATTAAACCGAATGTAAGCAAGGACCACAGTGGCGACTAATCAGAAGGCTTTTGAAACCCTGCTGCGCGGAGATGATGGCGGCCTCTTTCCGGGTAACAGCGGAAGCGAAGCTGTCTTAGTCACTTGCCCCTCGCTAGGACATAATACCCAACATTCGCAATTTAGAGGAGGAGATGTGTTTTTGACGCACAGTTCCGAACCACAAACATGTTTCGGTAGGTTTGAACACGCTCACACCCCCAGGGACCAGATCCCACCTCCTAACAGCGAATCAGCTGCAGCCCCTGCTTCGATCACCTTCTAAAAGCGTCATCTATGAGCACCGGAATCCTCTCGGGAGACGCCAGCTACACCATGAGAAACTTCGTTCCTCAGAATTGTATATGACACAAATATATGAATATAAAAATACTTTTAATCTTTTAATTAATCTAAACTGACAGTCATAAAAATACAGTTATTTTTAATTTAGCTCAATCTCCCACTCAAAAAAATCTCATGACTTTTAACTCTTTGTCATCGTATAGAAAGCATGAAGCAAAAACAAAAACTTTTTCTTCCAGATGTAGGCAGGTGTTTTCTCATCACTTCATTCCACACATAACGTGACTCCAGGCCTGTTTCGGAGCTTAAAGAAGGACTCTCGGAGATCCAACGGGATAAGTGAAATCTGCTTATTTTCTCATTTTACCTCTGAACAAAGTAGCTGTGTATCCAGAAGAATACACCACTGAAATTCACAGTCATTTCCTCTGAGAGATGAGCCATGACGTTCGCGTTTCGTGGTGCTTCTTTATTCTGAAGAATGCCATTATTAATCGTCAGAATAAAAGTCAGTGGCCTGTTTTTGCTTTCATATATTTCTTTTGCCCCAATTCTAGCCTCATTCTGTATGGCGGTACTTTATGCCTTGAATATGCACCTTATATTATCCCTAATCTTCTTCTTAGTTGAATTAGCACATGGTTACAAAGAGTTTATTAGGGTTACGATTTGTAAGATAAAGACCCACCCAGCTCCCTTCTTTACCTTGTCTTGTTTTTTTCCAGTACAACTATTTACAACCCTTTCCACTAATTTAAGATTTAGTCTGAGGTCTCTAAATAACATGCTTGGGCTGGGGATTTAGCTCAGTGGTTAAAGTGCTTGCCTTGCAGGCACAAGTTCAATCCCCAGCACCAATAAATAAATAAATAAATAAATAAATAAATAAATAAATAAATAAATAAATAACATGCTTGTATGACTAATATTTTCTTTTAAATTTTAAGTATTATTTATAGATGTCTTTAAAGACAATTAAGTATGGAGTCCTCTTCTCCCCAGCCTACATTCTCCAATGACCAAATCTTACCTTTTTAACGGTGCTTTAATTGTATAACTGCAACTGGATCAGTATTGTGTATTTACATCATTGTTACTAAATGACTGATACTCACATCTAGTTTATGAAAAGTTTTCTGATATATGCTTCTTTTTCTTTACAATTTTTTTTCTCTGAAATTAATGAAGATGTTTTCTCCTGCTTAGTGTGTTATTTGTAATTCACAGCACACTCTCCCTGGTTGTGTTAATTTCTCCCAATATGTTCAAAGGCAGAATCTGTTTGTCTCATTGATGGAATCCACCTCAGAAAGCTTCCTCCTGCTTCCCTTTGTCAAGGTGCAAGCTCTTGCCTCCAGAGCTCCCTCCGCATCCTAGGAATTCACTTTTCTCTCTCTCTTTTTTTGTGTGTGTGTGTTGTTTTCCAGAACTTCTGGTCTTTCCACTTTGTTTTTTGTCAGCTTCCTGACAAACTGTGAGGCAAAATCAATTTTCTTAGTCTTTATATGTCTAATATACTTAATCTGCCTTGTTTGGTTGATATTTTTGATTGCATATGAAATTCTGTGCTTGAACTCATTGGTTCAGGTCTTAAAGGTGGAGCCCATTTACCTTCCAGTTTGCTGATGAGAAGCCCTGCGTTAGTTAGGGTTCTCCAGCGGAAAAGAATCAGTGGAATAGGTATTTAGAATTATGCAAGAACGGATTTTTTAGGGAAGTTTACAGAATCAGAGGTAAGAGAGTCCACAATGGATTGTCTGAACTCTGAAGAGCTGGGGACCCAGTAGCTGCTCAGCTCAAGAAGATGGAAACCACAGAACCAAAGCGATCAAGGACAGAGCACCAGCCCAAGGTCAAAGGCCTGGAAGCTCACAGAAGACTTTTCACTGGGAGACTGTGTTGGAAGGCAAAATAAGCTGGACACTGATGTCCAAGGGTGATACGAAGACTGGAACTCTTCAGAAACAGCCCTCCTCCTTCTTCCTTGTTTCATTGCATTCAGGCCACCCACATCTGGAATGCGTCTTCCTCCCTCGGCTTGCCGCCCTGTCAGTCGCCTACAGTCACACCAGAACTGCGAGGCCTTTCTTAATCTATTCAAACTGACATAGCGTAATTAGCGGTCACAAGCCCTTAGCCGCTTTGATTTCTGATCCTTTGCATTTAAATGTTCCTATATTCTGGACACTAAACCCTTACGCTGTCTTTTTACCGTTTTCAATTATGAATGTAATTTTCATGAAGTGCAATGTATCATTTTTTTTTTTTTAGGTTGCTTGTACTTTTGGCATTATACCTAGAAAACCATTGTGAAATCTGAGATGTATTCAACATAATTTGAAGTTTTACTCCTATGTTTCTTCTGAGGCCTTTGAATTTTAGCTCTTATGTTAGGCCTTTCATCCATTTTGAGGGACTTTTTGCACATGGTGTCATTTGAAGGTAGATATCGAGTTGTTCCGGCATCATTTGTTGCAGAAAATGTTATTTTCCCATTGAAGGTCTTGGCCTCTATCAAAAATTCATTGACCATAAATATATGTTTCTCGACTACCAATTATTTTCCATCCATTTATATGTCTACCCTTCCAGTAACACACTGATTTCTGTACATTCTACAGTCAGAAGATGTGAGTATGCTACCCAGATCTACATATTTGGCCTTTTTTCGATTTTTTTTTTCAGGATACCTTGCAATTCCATATGAATCTTAGCATCAGCTTTTCTATTTATGCAAAAAAATCAGTCACATCTTGATGGGGATTGTCTTAAATCTGTGGATTGTTCTGAGCTGTATTACCATTTAAACAATATAAAGTCTTTTAATCTATGAACCCAAGATGTCTTCTCATTTATTTAAGTTATTCATTTCTTTTTGTAAATTTTATTTTAGTGATACATTTTAGATATACATAATGATAACATTCATCATAAAGAATTTGTACCTGTAGATGATGTATCTAGCTTCTTTCTTTCCCATTCCCTCCTTCAACCCTTCTTTCCCTCCTTATTTACAAAAACTTTGTTTCCATTTTTTCCTTCTATTATATCATTTTTTCCTTGTCCCTCTGTTCCTTTCCCCTCCCCCTTTGTTCCCCTTCCCATTTGAATAATTTCTTCCCTTTTTAATATAATACATTTTAGCCCTTATTTACACTTTCATTTTCTCACACTAGATAAACATGATTTGGACTTTTGCAATATGCAATTATTATATCGCTTGTAAATTTACTACTAGCTATGTTATTGCTTTTGATGTCACTTTAAACGGAAATACAATATTTTGTTAACTTTCTTTTGGACTGGACATTGCTAGTGTGTGGAAATGCAAGTGACTGGTTTTTAGTTTACTTACAGTGTTCTTGTCTTTGATATCAACGTAATGCTGAGCTCATAAGAGGAGAGGTATGAGTTGGGAAGCATTATCTCCTATTCTGTTTTTTTTGAAACATTAAAAAAATGGTTTTAGTTGTTTAAATAATGAATAGAATTTACAAGTTAGAGCTTCTAATTTGAGACTTCTTTGTTGGAATTTTTCTTATTAATTTGGTTTCTCCATTTATTATTGGTCTTTGGAGATTTTCTATTTTGGAGGGTCCATTTTGGCATAGTTTCTGTTTCTAGGAATTTGCACATTTTATCTTGGTTGTCCAATTTTTTGGCATAAAACTATTCCTAATACTCATGTTTTTTTCTTATTTCCATAAAAACACTGGTAACATCCCCATTTCTTTTCTCTTTTTTGTAATTTAATTTTCTTTATTTCTGTCTCTCATCACTTTAGCTAAAAGATTTATGAATTTTGTTGATCTTCTCAAAGAACCAGCCTTTGGCTTAATTTTGTTAAATCTCTATATTTCTTTTCTTTCTATTACCTATTTTAGGTATCTTCACTCTTCTTTGTTTTGTAATTTACTTGCTTTTGCTATCTTTGATTTATTTTTTGTGTCTTTTCCTAGTTTCTCAAGGAATAAAGTAAGATTATTTATTTGGGGTTTTTTTTTGTGCAGACATTTGCATCTATAAATGTCACTCTGAATACTACTTTTACTGGAACTCTTAAAATGGGCGTGCTGTGTTTTTGTATTTTTATTTTTACTTATGCCTAATTTCTACTGTGATTATCTCATTACACCATGATTGTTTAAAATGTCTTGTTTAATTTCCACACATTAAGAATTTCTAGATTTCCTTCTGTTATGTATTGTCTGATGGTTAATCTTGACTTTCAACTTGTCTGGATTCAGAGATTCTTGGAGAAGTGTGTGTATTGTGAGTGCACAGCCTTCTGGATGAGTCCATTACTGAGTGTGCTGTTAAGAAGAGGGCTTGGTAGGAGGACGTAGGGCACGGGGCTATGACCTTGGGTAAAATACCCCATTCCTGGGCTCTTTATCTCTGGGCTCCTTCCAAGCCATGGCACTCCCCATCAGCTATAAACTGAGCAAGTTTCCTCCCCATGACATTCTGCTATGGTAGCTCTGCCAAGGAGCCAGCTGACCATAGACTGAACCCTCTGAATCTGTGAGGCAAAATAAACTACTCCTTAAGGTGTGGGTGTCACGTATTTTGTCCCAGAAAAGGGAAATTGACTGATACATATTCCTAACTTTGTCTCTTATGGTGGGAGAAGATTATTCCTACATTTTGAATTTTACTGAGTCTTGTTTTATGACCATAGTGTCCATCATGGAGTTGTTCCATGCACACTTGAGAAGAGAGTGCATTGTGTTGGTTTGGAGTAGAGTTTCTATATGTGTTAGGTCTCATAGACTCAGAGTACTATTCACATCATTCCCTATATTATTTTGAAATGTTGCTCACATAACCTACTCCAAGTGTGAAAGACAGACTTTGAGCTATCAGAATGGCAAGAGGAAACAGCTGCAGTTATCTCCTACTTCATTTTACTCTATTTATGAACTTACATATTTTTTAAAAGAAAAGAAACAAAAGTTTTAATCACCGGTGTCAAATGCCCAAAACAGAGAACTTTGAGGAGGAAATGTTTATTTTTGTTTATGGTTTTGGAGGTTACAGTCCATGGTTGGTTAACACCAAAGAAGAAACATCATGCCAGAAGGGGTTAGTGTAGCAGACCTGTTGGGTTTACACCTGCCTGGAAGCAGAGGATGAGAACAGACCCAGAGAGCAAGGAAGGAGGGGCCAAATATACTACTTAAGGCCCACAAAGACCCACCCAGAAATGTGCTTTACTAACACTCTAGGCGGCTCACAATCCAATCAGTTTTACAGTTACATTTAACCATCACAACACACACACAAGTGCAAGAAGAAAAGGCCTATATGACAGCTTCAGTGAGGCTTCAAGAGATAGTCGATGGATATGGGATTTGCATTCAATTTTAATCAGATGTAACATGTAAATGCGTGTGCGTGTGTGTGTGTGTGTGTGTGTGTGCATGTGTGTGTGTGTTACTGAGGACTGAACCCAGAGTTACATCTGCAGCCTTTTTATTTTTTACTTTTTATTTTGAGATAGGGTGCTAAATGGTTAAATCATCCAGGACTTGAATTTGCAGTCTTCCTATCTCAGTTTCTCAGAGTGCCAGGCTTACAGGTGTGCCCTAGCATGCCTAGTTCTAAAAAATAACTTTTAACATTTTTGCAGGATTGACATAGTATGATATATGCTTTTTAAAAATTATTAAGTACTATTATATAATACAGTAGACAGAGACCTTTTCAGGAAAAAGATTTTAAGATTCTCAAACTTAGTTAATATTTGAATTACCTGGACACAACCTAAGTCAGTCAGAATTTTTCACATGTGACCATTTGTAGAAGTTTTATGGGTGATTTAAAGTTGAGAAGCGCTGATGAAAGAGATTGCTTGTGGTTATTACCTGAATAGCTATTTAACTACTTAAAGACATTCCTCGGTCTTAATTTTTGGGAAAGAAGATGGATGACTTCTGGTGTATTTCCAGTTGTTGATGAGTTCATGATTTTTTTTTTTTTGGTGTATGTTTTGTGTAGATAATATCATTTATTCCCAACAACAACTAGTGACTTTTGAGGTAGATCCTACTATGGTATTAACTTTCTTTTATAGATAAGATAAAAATGAGTGGAATGAGAAATGTGCTTGATGAC
The DNA here is from genome assembly GCA_004026905.1 of Hystrix cristata. NCBI lineage: Eukaryota > Metazoa > Chordata > Mammalia > Rodentia > Hystricidae > Hystrix > Hystrix cristata. Next base: position 9,769 of record PVJO010002215.1, on the reverse strand, counting down.
ACCTGGTATCAGTTCAAGAGCCTGATTAAAGTCCAGCTGAAAGCAGTTCATGGATTAGAATCAGGGATAACCTTACTGTAACAGACAGTAAGTTTTGTTGGTCATCGTCTCTCAAGTTTCCAGGGGGAGTGGTAGCAAATCTACGACATGTGTTATTTGGTCAGTGATTAAAGTAGAAGCCTTTGGCCTCATGCCAGCCATTAATAGCCACAGTACACCATAGACTAAGAAAAAGCATTCCCTGAATTCTAGGGTGATTAAAATTATTGTATTACAGAGATATATGCATAACCATGTTCGCAGCAGCACAATTCGTAATAGCTGGGCTTTGGCAACAGTGTGTACGTCCATTAACAAACAAATAAATAAGGAAAATGTGGTGTTAACCATCCAATTGAACCAGGGTGTTTACCTGCAAAAACTTCCAGGAAGTCATTCAGGAACGAACAGTAGCTTGGAAGTGAAAAAAAACACAAATATATCCATATACCAAAAATGTCATGAAGAAAAATGCAAAACAGGGTGCTGCACAAGGTATGACAAACCAGAATTGAAGGATGCAGAGAACTTATCCAAAGAAAAGTTTTCTGCTCTTACTTCTGTGAACAAGGTTTTTTTTTTTTTTTTTTTTTTAATGCCTTTGAGCTTCTGGTTTTTCATTCATTCTAATTACTCTTATGTTAGACCTCTTTGAGCCATCTAGCAGCTGCTGGGCCCATCTTTCTGGCTCGTTTGTTCTTCTTCAGATATCTCTCATTAACTGATCCTTGACCACGGCCCTGATCTACCACTGTCTTCACCTTGCTCATGTCTGCTGCACATATCTGCAGTCACAGTTTTTAATCTCCTGGATTCCTGTTTGGAATTTTTCACGGGCTTCCATTCTTTTCTATGCTAGGAATTCAGAAATTTGTATCTCCTTCTTTTAGCTCCACTAGAATTTTATTTGTGTCTTCTCTACACTTGCTGATCATTTGTTTCATGAGGGTCATTCTCTTATTAGCTGTATATTCTTTAAATTCCCCAAGCACCTTACTGAACTGGTTTACCTCCTTTGACACACTGAGACCTTTCAGCTTGTATGTGTGGCTTATGATTTCCTACTCCTCAATTCCCCCGAACTGGTTTTGGGGGGGTTAGGTGGTTTTGCAAGTGTTTGGCTGCCTTATTTTTCATATTTTCATTTAGGTTTTGTGCTGCAGTTTGCAGCTTCTTTGGCCCAAAGCCCAGTTCTTGAGGAGTGAGCCTCAGTACCGTTTATGACCCAAAACCATCCAGATATTTGCATACAGAGAAAACCAACTGACGGCAACGACTACATCACACGACGCTAGCAGCGAGGCCAGTGACAACGGTGTTGTTGAATATCAACTGGATACTGGTAAACCCAGAGAGCCCTCGTGACTGCCTTTAACCAGAGCAAAGAGGTCAATGATTTCAGAGGACACAGACCACCAAGACACCAAGCGACAGTAATTCAGGCCACTCATTTCTGTCAGCTACAGGCAGCAGTGAGAGAACTCAAGCGTGCCACTGGACTAAATGTCACTTCCTCCAGGGCCACCCCCTCTGAAGACTGCATCCACCACACCCGCCTCCCACCACAGTGCACAGACGCCATGATCCTCCTTGGTCTCAGCCTGGACCTCCCAGGAGATCCTGGGAGAGTTTCTTAGCTGGATTCTCTCCAAGCCTGTCCCCAAAGCTCACACTCACCTGGTCTGTGTGGTTCCCCTTCAGTCCTGGAGTGAAATCTCCTCCTCCTGGTTGGTCTCACCCTCAATCAAGTCAGTCTTTTGGTTGCCAGCTCTGCTGCCCTGTGCTGTGGAGAAGCCATGAGCAGAGCTGGCTGAAATTTGGTAGTTTGGCTGCTGTCTTCCTCCCCTCCCACAAGGATTGTACGGGTCCCGGGCTGGCAGCAGCAGCAGGGCACAAAGGCCTCTCTTCAGCCTCCATGCAGGTTGGGGGCGGGCAGCAGCAGCAGGAGGGCCAGGTGGTTCCTGTGAGTTCCTGCCTCCTGTGTGGGTCGCACAGTGCTGGGGGCTGGCATCATGTTGGGAGCGCCGGTTCGTCCATGCCTGCCCTCAGTGGGTCACACGTGGAAGGGGCTGGCTGCAGTGTCAGCGGGGATGGGGTGCGTGGCTCATAGTGACATCTTGGAGAGCATTTTTATCCACTAAATTATTTAACACAGCATCTTTAGAAGAACACTAGCCCTTGTGAACTTGGTATTTAATAATCAGAGAGCAGGTTGAGAGCTCTGAATTAATTTGATGCAGATTTTTAAATGATAAGCTCTTATTCTCAAACCAAACATCAAGATTTGTTTCTACTTGTCATGCAAAATCAGCGTGTTTAATTATTCTAAGCATTGTTTTTCATCCCACAGCTTGCAAATTTTTATCACATCTTTTCAATATTAGATCTGTGGGCAAGTCATCAAATATAAAATCAGAATCAGTTCTTGCTAAGAAAAAAAAGCCCAAAACATTGTGTTGATCCCAGTGAGAGGAGAGAGGTAGCAGTTAGCCATGCACTCTTGATGATTTCCAGTATTCCAGAGTCACACAGCTTGGTCGTTCATTAAAGTTTTCAACAGAGTTATAGTTCATTACTACTTACAGGAAAAAGTAAACCCACTTAATCTGGTTAAACAGTCAACAGCCAGGCTCAGGAACTCTTGTTTTTGTGTCTTACTCAAGGTAGGCTAGAGAAATCCTGGCGTCATGATCAGTTGTTGAAATGACCTGTGTTTGTCTTGCTAAGAATTGTGGCCATGTTGCTGCTGTGAATTTCACTAACGCTCTGGCCCAGGTCTTCTGACTACAGTCACCAGAAACTACTGTATCAGTTCTTTTCCATTGCAGATAATAACAATTTCCAAAACAGTCTGCAGAGATGGTCTCATTTTATACCCATAAGAAACAGAACCCAGATGACTCTCTGGGCCTCAAGCAGAAAGCTGGGACTTTTCAGTGTTTTGACTTTGGCGAAAATTGCTGCAAAGACCCTGATGCTTCCTGTTTTTATTTTTTTTAATATCTCTATATTAATGCTTCTATCTTGTGAATGGCAAGAAGGCCCAATTTTTGCTTGAGGAGAGGCATAGTTTGACACACAGCTCTTCCTCACTCCCTTGCCCCAAGCCTCCTAAACTTCTTTCAAAGGCCCACTCTTTTGCATTCCTTAGGGTTCTTTTGACAGAACTAGTCCAAGTGGATCCTTTGAAGCTCCCAAAGGGCCGCAGTGCGTGATCTGACCTTTGCTGCTTGCTTGAGAGTGCAGCCAGGTCCTGCTCCGCTGAGCCTGGACAGAATTAGCTCTGCTCGTACTGACAGGGCTGGTTTTCACGACCAGCATACAAAGCTCCTTTGTTTGCCCAAAATAGCAACCTTGTCTTTCTCTCTCAGTCCTAGTGTGTCTGTGATTTATGCTGAAAGCACATGAACACCTACACAGTACATTCATGCAGCTATCACCATAAAGAGAGTAAATCATGTTTGTGTGCAGGGATTCCTTTAGTGCGAAGGGAGGATTGCAATTGTTTTCTCATGTATTCACAGGGACTCACTAATCACTCGATCAAGTTCACATGCAAGGCAATGACCAAAGGCCACATGAAAGCAAATGTAAACAGGCAGGGATTGTATCAGTGTTATTTGCCTTCCTCTGAAGAAAAGAGAAAACACAGGTGTTTGCACTGCACTGCTATGGAAACGGAATAAGAAAGTACCTTTGAACAGGTGAGAATTTCTCAAAGGGAATTTAAATGCTTTATATCAAAGACATGCTGTATTACCTATTTGTGAACCCAATATGGTATTATAAGAATTTTATTTTTATCTTAATCTCCAAAGATTATTTAATAAAAGAAAAACACAAAATAACATTAATTTATATAAAGAATGAGTCCTCAATCTTTAAGATCAATTAATTCAGTGAAAGTCTTAAATCAACTTTAACAACCATCAGTGATAATTCTTTGTTGACTCTTGTTTAGCCAACATAGATGTTTGCTTCTTGATAATATTAGGATTTGAGATGATAGTCTACACTTTGCTTTAGTCTACATCACAGGCACCACTTTAATATAACAAGGCAAACATCTTTCCTTCCTAGTGAATGGCAATTCCATCCCCCAGATTTTTCTTCCTCAATTTAGCGTTACTGTATCTATCTATACCCATTGATTTATTTTACACACAAAAAGTATAACACAGCTTTTTGGTCCATTTGATGCTGAACTAGATAAAGTATCGCTCCATCACTACTTCTCATAACACACGCACACACAGCTTCCGGCTTTCCTGTTTTCCAAGTATGGATTGGTCTCCTATTCCATGCATGGCAGTATATATTTTGGGAATGCAGATGAAGAATGAAACTGGACTTTTGTAATGTTGAGTTATGACTAGGTAATGAAGGGGAATGGAAAAAAGGAAGAAAGAAAAGAAGGGAGAATCGTTTCTTAGTTTGTGGAAAAGGAAGTTTGTGTTGTATGTTTGCTTCTTTTTTGTACGAATCTTTTTGGATTTTGTCTTATACTAAGTAAGTATTTTGAAGATAATGATACACAGTGTAATTAATATTGTTATTGTCTGGTTATAAAAATATGTTTTATTTTGCATAAGATAGAAAATATTATAAGGAAGAGTTTGTTCCTTTGGCTTGGTTTTGAATCCCTGTGATGAGTGGAGACAGAGATATTTGTAGAAAGCTTGTGTTCTTTATATGTGTGAGCATGTGTGTGTGTTTGTAAAAACGTGACAAAATAGGACTAGGCAGTCTTTTTCACGTTGTATCTCCAGTCCTCTTAGGAGTGAAAGAGAAAGCACAAGTATTTGCTTTTGACTTTTTTAAAAATTGGAAGTGACAAAGAAGTTCTTTCAAGAGATAAGGCTTTCTAAGAGGAAGTTCTAAATCCCTGTCCCAGACGCATCAGAGATGTGCCTAGCTGGTTTTCCTGCTCAGAAGCTGCCAGTTGAAGGCGCCTGTTCTTCTTCACCCCTGCACAGAATGCAGCTGCACTGAGCACCAAAATGAGGGCTCGCCCAGGAGTGCACCAGCCTCACTTCCTCAGTGAGGCCAGCATTCCGGACATGGGCAGTGGCAGCCCCAAGAGACACTGCACAGTGGTACAGATGGTGAGCAGACAGGAAAAATGATATGCTAGCTGTGCCTGTGTGAGGACCCAAAAATAGTAATTAAGCCCAAGCAGCCTTGAAGGTTGGGGCAGGGTCACAATGTAACTATAAATTATCTAGTTCTTCCCCTTAGTGAAGAGGCAAGGGAGAGCCATCTCCATCTGCCACATTTTAAACTTCATTGAAGCCGAAAGCCCCTTTTCAGGTTTTGCATGTTTTGTGTTATTGATGCTATCAAGGAAGACACAAACAAATTCTATTTGTTTGAAATCTTTTCTCTCCATGATAAAAAGAAACAGAAAAATGATTGCGGCTAGTCTCAAGTGCATCATTAGCATGGAGGATCGCCTACAACACAAAGTCATAGTTGGATTTTTTCTGAAAATACATGTTTTACAAGGATGTGACGATTTGATTATCTATCAGAAAAGGATACACATTTTACAGCAGTGGTCCATGAACCTTCTCCTGTTTTAGGGACTTTTAAATTATTACAAACAGCATTCACAACTCAAATTTTGCCTGGCAGTTCCGGCACATTTAAACCTTTCTAAAAGGAGAGAGAGTCAGAGAGAAAGAGTCAATTATCCACCGTGTTGCTATAGGAAATCTGGCTATTTTAAGCACGTCCTCTGCTGGGAGCTGCCGTCACTTAGCTGCTTCCACACAACTTCTGTTTCAGAATGCTCCAGCTCACCAAGTACTTTAAAGTGGCATCTGGTTGATACAAACACCAAATTAATATATTCTAACATTACTGCGTTGGTGGCACACACTTGTAATCCCAGCAATCTGCGAGGCTGAGGCAAGCAGATCACAAATTTGAGCCCAGCCTGGGCAACTTAGCTATTTAGTGATACCCTGACTCAAAATTTAAAAAACAAGATAAAAATTCTGCGAATGTATCTCAATATGAGACCTTGGTTTCAATTACCAAATACTCTGTATCTGTAAATAGTAATATGCTGACTGACTAATATGGTCTTTAAGAAATTTTTATTATAAAAATGTTATTAAACACATTTATTACTTTGTTGTGTGTAACTATCCCCCGACTCATTAAATAATATGTAATTAGACATGCTATTTTGCCGGTAAATGTGGTAACACTCATTCTCTTCCACATTGGCACATGCATAAATCCCAAGCGAGAGCACCGAGGCACACTACGGCTGGCTATCGGTTACCCATCAGCCCTGGAGTAAGAGGCTCAGCCCCGGTAGTTTCTATTTTCTCCTCTGTGTCCTGAGATACTCAACTCCTCTTCAATATGCTACAATTAATTTTTCTCAGAAAATCTCGTACACTGCACCAAAAGGTGGTTTCATAGGAACTTTAAATTTTAAGCTGATATTTCATGTTCATTTTTCTTTCCCCCTCCAATATGTGGGTTTTCATTTACAAATATGGGAAAAAGGAATCTTGACATACTACATTTTTTCACTCAGTGTAAATTTTCTTTCAATTAGTGAGACACGAATTCCACCAATATCCAGAAGTAGTGTCTACATGAACTCTCCAGTGTGGTAAATGGTAAAACAATCCCATAGGCCAAAAATGGCAATAATGGCTATGAAAAGAATCCTTTTTTTATTATTATTACCTATAAACACCTGTCAGAAATGTTCTATGGGAAGAAAGAAAGGAAAGAAGGAAGGAAAGAAAGATGGAAAGAAGGAAGACACCTTGTTTTAGTTACTTTTGTCTCGTTGTTGGGACAGAATACTCGACACCCAAAGTTAGGGGAAGAAAGGTTTATTAGCTCACAGTCTGCAGAGGTTTCAGTCTATAGTCCGCTGGGTCCCAGGCGGGGCGGCGTGGCAGACCGGGCCGCAAAGTAAAGTCAGCAAGATGCAAGGAATGTATGCAAATAAGCAATGCAAACAAGCAGCTAGTTAGCTTCTTCCTGTATCTACTATCTAGGCTACCTGCCCCCAGGGCGGCCCGCACTCCCACCCCCAATCTCAGTCTCACATCCTTGATCCCAGCAGAACCATGCCAAACCGATCAATGGATCAATTTAGTAATCACACACTCTAGATCCAGCTATCTCTTACCACATGAGGCTTTGGGGGGACATCTAGACACAAACCATAACACACCTCTTTTATAATCATTTATTTTCTAGTCACCATATGAGTCTGTAGCCGGACATATAAAAATGAACTTGAGCTCAACATTGAATATAAATTTATGTCAACAGTTTTGCTTCCCTTTCACTGGAAGAACTTTGGGGGCAAAGCGACACCAGAATTAAAGAAGGCTCTTTGTAGTTTTTCTCTCATCTGACCATCAGTTTCATGGGAAAGTTTACCCCTGGCACCAAGGAAAAGATTGCCAGTGTTTGGGTATCTGCTGATTTTAACATCATGATAAGTCTGATTAAATTCATCTTGACCAGTAGCAATGAATCTGGTCTTTTGGCAAAGGTCTACTAATCAATACACTGAATATTCTTCTTTAAACATCCTTCTTTTAAAAAAATCATTTATGTAATAAAATCCATTGTATCTTGATTAGCTTTCCTGTTGCTGGACAAATACCAGACACAATTTAAAGCAGCAGAGGTTTGTTTGGATCCCAGTTTCAGAGGACCGGCTGGGTTCAAGGCAGGATCGTCATGACAGAAGAGCACAGGGGAGGCAAGCTGCTCAAATCTTGCATCTAAGAAGCAGAGGACAGGGGACCACATCAAGAAGAAGGGGTCCCACTATATTCCCAAGGTCACGACTCCATGACTCACCCAGAAATACATTTTATTAATCCCCTGGGAGGCCCCCAAGCCAAGCAAGCTGACAATGCAGCTTCACTGTTACACATTGTAAAGCTTGCCCCTGAGACAAAGATGATGAGAATATCAGGCAAATGATTTGGAATGTGTTTCTTTAAATGTTGTGGCTTTTGTTTCTGCTCCTAGAAACATGAGGGCATTTTAGTGTTTACAAAGTCAGCTCTCATGCATTCAAGATCTCTGGGAAAATCGAAAGGCCCAGTGGATGAGGTCTAACAGAAATCTGTTTTTCAGAGAATATGAGATAACCTGGTCTGGTACAGTTTTAATATCCTAATTCCCATACTGAAATAAGCAGTATTGTACCATTTTAGAGAAGGGGAAAAAAGGAATAAAATCTTACATTTTAAACTAATTTTGGCTATTGCACAATATGTTAAGTCCTAGTCATCCTCATCGATCTAAGAGGAAAGAAGCGAAGAACGAAGTTGACATAGCAGAGATGCCTTAGACAGGAGGGAGAGGTGCACCTGTGTGGAGGGTGCTTCGAGTGGTCTTCTCATTAGATACAGCTTTGGATCTGAAGTAGTGATTTCACCAGTATTTAAACTCATGTTTGCCCAATAGCAGTAATTTAGAGAGGCACTTTTGGCATGCCTAGAAAAAGCTGATAATAATAAATCTGAAATCAGCTACAGCCTGGACACACCTAGCCATAAATTCTTAAGTAACAAAATATTTAAGCTAGTTTTTCAGGAAGAGCCTCCAGAATCCACCCAGGGACAGTTTAAAACAAGAGGTGGCGCCTACCAACATCTCTTCATGAATCAATATACTAACCTTCCCCAAGTGGGCCTTGAACACAGAACGCAGCTATTAATATTGGGTTGCTTAAATAATTCATAGACGATGAGTTAAAGGACTGAGACAATAGTCTATTTTCATCATTTTCTGTTGCTACCTAAGGGAGATGTTTCTCCATTTATATATTTTTGTCTTTGTAATTCCATACTTGCATCCAGGTATTTTCATACAGTATGTTTTTCAAGAATCATGAACAAAATATAGAGATTGCGTTTGACCCATCACTGATATCTAATGCTAAGCATAATTGTTACAAATGACTAAGTAGAGACTTTTTTTTAACCAAGAACATGTATTGGTACATTGTATATGTAAATGATAACATTCAACATATTTGTTTTGTACCTGTACATGGTGCATTTTGGTTCTTCCACATCCCTCCTGTTACCTCCATCCCTAATTACAGCATGTTTATTCACATTTCTCCATGATTTCCCTTTCCCCTTTCTTTCCGTTTTTTTCCCTTCCTGCTTTTCACCCTTCTCTCTTTGTAGTACTCCTCTCCTTTGTATATTATCTTCCTTTTATATAATATCTATTTCACCTCTTTGTCCTTATTTACAGTTATGGTTTCTCGTATCAGAGAAACAATTCGATGTGTACTAATAAGTGTCTGATTTATTTCACTTAATAGTATGTTCTCAAGGAACATCCATTTACATACAAATGACTCAAGTTTATCCATTTTTATGGCGGTGTAGTACTCCATTGTGTAGAAAAGCCACATTTTCTTTAGCCATTCATTTGTTGTTGGGTATTTAGGCTGCTTCCAAGACTTAGCTATTACAAATTGTGTTGCTATAAAGATGGTTATGCATATATCTCTGTGGCTAAGTAGAGATCGACGGGCAGTTAGGAAGGGACCAGGCCCGAGACAGAGTCAGAGCAGAGGAGGCAAACCTGGCCTGTGGCCGCGGGCTGAGGGGCGGGTCGAGGTCCCAAAACGGAGGCGCCAGGGCCAGGCCTGCAGGCTCCCCGAGATAAACGGCAGCTCCGAGCTGCGCTGCACCCAGCGCCCTCCGGCCCGGCA